>JAIPRL010000448.1:0-105223 GCA_025469235.1 Pemphigus obesinymphae | reverse complement strand
AGTGGAGAGGTTCAAGTATTTAGGGTTTGTTGTACAGAAAGATGGGGGTTTCTAAGAGGATATGAAACGCAGGATTAAGTGTGGATGGACGAAGTGGAGAGAAGCGTCAGGTATTTTGTGTGATAAAAGAATCCCTATTAGGTTAAAAGGTAAATTTTATATGGCAGTGGTGAGACCTGCAATGCATGGAACGGAATGTTGGGCAGTAGATAGAAAGATGGAACAGAGAATGAGTGTCGCTAAGATGAGAATGTTAAGGTGGATGAGTGGAGTTACTAGAAAGGATAAAATAAGGAATGAGTATATCAGAGGTAGTATAGGGGTAGCTTTAATAGTAGACAAAATGAGAGAAAATAGATTAAGATGGCTCGGGCATGTATTAAGGAGGGAAAAGACTGAGGCAGTAAGATTAGTAAGGGAAATGCATGTTGTTGGTAAGAGGTGGAGAGGAAGACCAAAAAAGAGATGGGGGGATGTGATGGCTAGTGATTTGAGGAAGGTGGGAGTAAGTGAAGAAGATGCAGGAGATAAAGTTAATTAAGTGGAAGTTTAGGACCAGGGTACCAGACTGAGACCCCAAATAGTTGGGAGAGAAGGCGAAGGAGAAGAAGAATAAGACCCTAGTTAGCGTAATACATTTCTCATCTAATAATTTGAAGAATTCTCCATGTAAGTTATCCGGTCCTGGTGATTTACCATTCTTGATTTGAGATATTGCCTTTTTATCCTCCTCAGTAATTATTGGCATACTATTTGTAGATGTAAACTACATCTAACAAAATGACTGAAGAAGTTTTTTGACTGAAATTTAATACACATCTGATTAAAAAAATAAAAAGTGGAATATATTATTTTAAGTTGATTTAAATAACGTTTGAAACTTGCAACCTTAATTTGTAGGTATAAGGTGAAAATGACATTAATTTTCAATTAACCCATATCTCATAAAATAATTATTTGTTTTTGAAATCTAGTTCTGACTACAATGAATAAATTCTAAATTATGATTAAAAAAAAATAAACATGTAGGTAATCATGTATCATTTAATAATAATTCACTTGTATAAATAATTGTTTCAAGATGAGCTGATTTTATTTGTGGATGGTCGCATCATAAGCGGCATGGATAAACAGAAATATTTATATTTAAATTTGAGTACTTGTGGGTATTTTATTTAAAATAAAATAAAACCCAAATCCACAAAAATTTACTTTTTATTTTAAGCAAATACAGTATTTCGGAAACAATGTTTTCATCTTCAGTGCAAAACACAGACTATTTATTATATTATATTTATTATTAGTCTGTGTTTTGCACTGAAGATGGAAATATTGTTCCCAAAATACTGTATTTGCATAAAATAAAAAGTAAATTTTTGTGAATTTGGGTTTTATTTTATTTTAAACAGAAATATCTTGAAATTTTTTAAATTTTAGGTGGGCAACAGCCACAGATAAAAGTCGCTCATGTAAAACCAACAAACTTAGGGTTTAAAGGTTTTAAAACTTCATTTTGCAAGAAATGTTTCATGGTCGTTTGATTTCCTTACAGGAAGACATTGCAAGGCCTGCTCGCTCCCCTAATTTGATATGATATATGCCACTATGATATTTTCTTTTGAAGGGGGGGGGGGTACATCAAAGCTGCAGTTTTTAAACATCATCCTCGAAAAACTCAAGAAGTCTGTGCAGTAATTACCGAAATTCCACCTGATATGCTGGCGAAAGTAATAGTAAACTTTTGAGAATACATATGGAGTGTATTGCTCATAAAATCCATCATTTGGGCGATATAATTTTTATGACAAACAAAAAACCTTATAGGTATAATATACTTTTTATAAATGAACACTTTTTTAATTCACCTTAGTAATGTAAGAGTCCATTATGTCGCACCCTGTATTATGATAAAATCTAAATCTTCCATAGAAATAATCAATTCTTTTTTTTGGTTTTGGGCATCTATTTTAAAAAAAGCATTTCACTTTTTTGAGTTGATATCAGTTTTAAAACCTGTACCTATGTAAACAAAAGAAATTTTGATTTTGATCCAAGTTTCACTTTTTCGGTATTTTTCTCAAGTTAGTAAAGAGTGGAAGCACTTTGCTCGAGGGATAAGATACTGGTGGATAAAACGATTCTGATTATAGTTTGGTAATTTATATTACTGTAATAATTTATGTTATATAATTGAATAAAGTATGTATAAAATACATATCCAATATCCAAAAACTGTATCTATCAAACAAAACAGTTAAGTATACTTTGTTTTGTTTGTAAAGCATCAGTGTTAGTATGACTATTACTACCAGTTATATATTCAGTCACTCAATATTATTGTCATTGTAAGTACAAAACAAGCAATAGATGTAATAAGTATGATCATACACCTTACTAATTATAATAAATCGTGGTGACTACCAATTTTTAAGATTTTTTTTAATTTAGTTGGAATAACATACATTTAATCTTGTATTAAATTTTTTGGTCCTAAAACTTAAAATTACCTTTTTTAGGACTTACGGCTGAATATGTCGTTGTGAAACTTTCAATTTCAATCATATATATATATTTATCTATCCACACATATCGGTTAGATAAATGATTCCATTAAATTATTGTGAATTGTGAATGAAAGTGTCTTGTCTATTCAGCATTTATTATCGGTTCATTTTAAAATGATAAATATAATCATTTGTTGTAATATTTATCCTAACATCGATAACTGGTCTACGGTAATGAGCCCAATCGTTTCTGGGAAATGACTCCGTCGGTATAACTATTTTTATTTTGTGTACCGTAAAGAGAGTATTCAGCAATTTAAACAGAAATTATTTGCTAAAAATTAAAAAAAACTCCACATCCTTTAATAATCAACATATTTGAAATCTGAAAATTGGGTTAAGATCAACCATTTTCTTCACGGAACCTCTAAGAGATTTTTCATTATTTTAAATTAACTAAGTCGTAAAAATGGTATATGTATTAAAATTTCTCCCCCATAAATATGTCAACTTTATACTTATGGTTTTGTTAAAGAAAACTAAATTTGCTAAAAATAAACCAATACATTCATTACTTTCTGAATTCATTTTAACGTTTTTGTATAATTAATGTTTAGAACAAGTATTGTGATTACATTACAATAGAAAAGGTCCTGTAAGACAGAACTGCTTTTAATTTAGGTACTTTAAAAATATTTTTAAATTATTGAATTTTCACTTTTCTTAAAATTTCATAAAAATTGCCTGTACAAAATCCCTTAAAATGCAGAAGAAATGGACCTAATGGGCCATCACACATCCGTTATTTTTTGATCAAAAACTACTCAATCTAAAATCTAATTCCAATAATCCAAAACAATGTTCCAGTAATGATTCTTAAAACCAGGCTCGTTGAAACTTCAAGGAGAGTGGCAAACCAAGTTTAGGGGGGAGTGTATTAGTAAATATATGTATTCTATGGCTATTTAATTATATATCAAAAATAATTTTTTGATAAAATCTAGGGAGTAATGCCCCCTCCTCCTTCATGGCTACAGGCAGGGTTAAAACATATATAGGTTCTTCATTATTTACCCAAAGAAATGATCAAATCGCATTTTTATTTATTTTTTTTTTATATTGTAATAAATACCGTTAAAAATTTAAAAAATTCCAATTCCTTTGTACATGTTAGGGAAAATTCAAATATCAAAATTAAAATTGGTGTAAGTGTTAATATCCTTGTGGAATTAGAATCGTCTTTTTAAGTGAAAAATGGACATTTTTACGTGATAACTAAAATGATTGCTGACTTGTGCATATTTTAATAGCTCCTAATATTATATTAACTTTAATGATTATGTATATGAGTATGACACACCGTCATGTGAAAGAATGAGAATTTGCCTGTATAATACTCCTTAAAATATGGCAATCGCCAGACTCTTTCATTTTTACGCCTACAAAATATATTTTTCGAAAGGCTACTAAACAAAATTGTGACTACTGATTTTCTGGATTTTAGATTCTGAGCGGAGCAACAATCTAGTGGTCTTACAATGAAGTTTATTTTTTTTAAAGAAACAAATTAGATTAAAATGGTACTTTAGAGAAGTCATTTTTCAATTTTCTCAATAGTTTTTAACGCTGTAGAAAAAACTACTGAAAAATGTCAAAAAAATCGCTAAAAATACCATTTTGTCAACATTGCGTATAGTTATTTCTCCGTAATTTCGAAAGTAATCATGCTTATTAGTCTTGAAATGTTGAACAAAGATGTATCTATGTACCACACTACTACTACTGCTACTACTCATTTTTAAGCTATTTATAGCATTTTTAAATTTTGAAATATTTCATAAAAGGGTTAATTTTGAATGTTAAGACTTGAAAATTTAATAAAATGTTAGTCATATTTTACTTTAATCAAATACCAAAAATTTTGAAATGGGATTTTTTTTATAGCTATTTCAATGTTTCCGACAATATTATTTAAAAAGAAATCATAAAAGTCTAGTTTTTCGAGGTACATTATGTAAACCAATACAAACAAATACTCCAATTATTAAGATTTAAAATACGTATTTTTATTACGTAGGTATTTAATGAAATATTTTACACTATGTACTGATGTTCAGTCTAATTGGACCATAGAAGACAGAATTTTTGATATCTCTTCCTTCCCATTTTTAATAAAATTTGATAGATCTACTTTTTATGTTTGTATGATGAAGATTATCAGGTTTTGACCCAATCAGATCGGCAAAAAGTGATTATCAGAAAAATCCCTTGGAAGGGATAATTGGGGTAACTTGCTGAGCGTCCCTCTTAAAAGACCCTGAACTATATCCTAGTAATATGGTGTTTTTAATTATAAATAATGCTGGAGTTATAGCAAATCCAAAAAAAAGAAGTGGGGAGGGGGGTTATAATATGTTACACAGTAATATACTCTCCGTCCACTAGTAGTACTTCGAGAAATTTACAACTAAAACTAAAATTTAGTCATAAATAAATGCTCTATAATTTAAAAAAGTAACCCCTCTTTTCCAGTTTCCCCGTTGAGGGATTAATATGTTTCGAATAGGTACCGATTTTTTTTTTATATCCACAAGAGGAAGCCTACAAAGTTTGAACTTATGCAGGAATTTTTGGGACAACTTGCTAGGTGCACCTTTAAAATGACATTGAACTTTAACTTCATCTCGTTGGAACGTTTCCGTTAAAATACGTTTCCAACAATATACATTTCCAATAAGATATGTTCCCAATGAAATATGGTTTCAACAATATACTTTCCACTGTAATACTATTCCAATGATATATGGTTCCGTGAAAATACATTCAGACAATTTACGTTCCAACACAATATTTTCTAACAAAATATGACGACTAGTTTTCTTTTTTCTTGTTTCGCTCAGAATAAAAAATATTATAGCCAGTGCTGAAATGATATGACCAAAATGTTGCGGGAAAATTTCCTTAAAAGTTGGTTGTCGGATAACACATTCGTAATATTTTTCAATACATTTTATTTTTAGTTTTTTCAAGCGTATAAATAATGAGATGATTCAATTATAAATATTAGCTTAAAATTTAATGACACTGATTAAATAGGTATGCATTTTTCCCAAAATCCCTTTTTTAAATTAAAAGAAGTCGGGAAGCACTTTGCACTTGAGATAGGATAATGATGACGGATATATTGAATTTGAAAGCAATGATAAATCATTTCTTTCTAAAAAAAAGATTCTGAGCAAATCTTTGATTGATATATGACAATTACTGTACATTATACAAATAATTTGATAATATTATGTAGTCAGTTCTAATCGCTACTTCGTCCGGAAAGGTTGTTGTTAGTTTTATGCGTCATTATTGTATTTGTAGTAGCTTTAGCACAGAATATTCTGTGGGTATAGTATATCGTTATCGCTATTACTCGTGACATTATAATTGTATTTGCTTTTGTAATTATGTCTTACTTTGTATGCCTTGATGTGATTTCCCCGATCAAAAAAATCAGATGCACTAAATCCAAACATTTTTTTCACTCAAATTGTATACCTAATAAATCATTAATTTCTAATAAAAATGGATCACATGGATATGTGAAGAATGTGATGTTGTAACTAACAAAAATTGAACAAGTAAATAATGCCGCATGAAATGTCTGATGCAAATATCAATCTCGTTTTATTTAAACTAGATAAACTTACAGATAAAGTTCTATCTATATAAAATCGATACAATTTTGATCTGACAAATTGATGATTATGGTATTAAATTACAAAATACTGTCGAGAAGGTACTCATGTTGGAAAAAAAACTTCTTACATTGGAATCTACATAAATGCTCTTAATAAGATAGAACTACTTGAATCAAAATAATTATAAATGATCAGATTAATTTGTCTAATAACCTAACAATGTATTGAAATTACTTTTATCAAAAATGAATCTTTTTCTAAAGTAGTAATTGCTGCAGCTAAAGTTTTAAGTATTGATGTCAAATATGAAGACATTAATTTGGCTTTTAGAATTAAATATACTGATAAATTGGTTATGCTTTTTTGTGAAAAATCAGCTAAAGAAACAATTTTAAGTGAATCTAAATATCGTTAAATTGCCAAAAATCTTATCAAATGTATTGATTATCATCCCTCTTTTTCTAATAATACCAAGAATTAACTAGCATAAATAGAAAGTTTTTGTATTTAGTTAAGTTGGAAGCTAAAGAATACATATATAAATTTGTTTGGGCTAATAAAAATGGTGTTAATTTGCAAAACACTAACGGAGAAGCAGCCATTAAAATAAATTTAATGTCACTGTTACAACGCTTGGATATTGATAAAAAAAAAAAAATACAATTTCATCGTATATCGCTATATCTTCGTAATATGTTCTTTTAAATATATTTTTATTAATTATTATTTTATATCCTATCCGTCAACTGAAGTGCAAATCCATTATTGAATAAATTTTTAATTTTATAATATTGACTCAAAATAATAATTTTTGGAGTGATAAATTGAGAGACAAGTTTGTAGGTACTTAAAAAAAACATTTAGATACCTTTTTTTTATGCAGTATCATAGAGCCAAATGGGACTATGAATTAAGATAAGTCATACCATACATATCATTGTATGGTCCATATAGAAGTGAAGTAAAATGTAATATTAATATTAACATTTTTTATTTTATTGATTTTCCCTTTTCTAAAAATTTAATAAAATTAATGTCTTTTTAGTATTTAAATTTTGTTTAAAATACTTTTAAAAATAATTTACATCTCTGTACTAAATTCTCTGTTCCAACATATAAGAAATTTCTTCTAAATTTTACTCAAAAGTGTCGCAGAGAGCCGTCTTAAGATGATTTGTTTTTTTCTTATGTCTGTGACATTTTTTGGTTAAAAGGAGTCAAGTAAACAGATTTTTGATAGCCAATAGATTGGAACTTTGAAGAGGTTATTTTTTTAGTGTAAAAAAAACCGTCTTTTTAAACAGAAATATTTTATAGATGAAGGGAAAATAAAATAAATAAATTTAACATGGTTAATTATTATTATTTTTAATATTTAAGACATTTTATGCATCAGAATTGTCTTTTGAATATAATGATTTATCTTTGTTTTCAAATTTAATAATATTTATATAATAATACTTTATATTTACTTAATAATACACTAACCTGTCCTATGAATGATAAAATAATAGATCGACCATCTTCCATCATTTGTATCTGGATGACTTTTAAGAAAAAATTTTTTTTTGACAAAAATGAAATACATTAGGTTCTTTTTTTTTTGCTCATTGTTCGTTTTTATTGGTTCTTCATTTTGTTCAGTCTGTAACTGTCCATAATAATTTTTTTTTCTCTTTTTTATTCATAAAACTACATACCTATATCTTTCTATCAATTAAAAACATTGTATCTTCTATGGGTAGTTTTAATTTTTATGAATTTTGTGTGTTAATAGTTTTCACCAGGGATTCAATACATTTGCAACAGGCGGATCTGATGGATATGTAAATATTTGGGATGGTTTTAATAAAAAAAGGTTATGCCAATTCCATCGTTACAATACAGGAATCACTTCTCTGTGCTTTAGTCATGATGGTAAGTAAAATATTTATTTATGTAATTTTAGTACTATCACTATTTAAAAATATTTCATAAGTATGATTAAGTCTACAAGTATATTAAGAGTGATCAAATATAAATCGGAAATTATTTTTTTAAATTTATTGAATAAAATTACAAAAATAGTGATATAATATTTTCTTCGTACATAGTCTTTTAATTTAGAAATATATTTTTCCCAGCATCTAGGCAAGTTCTTAGTTCCTTTTTTTATAGAAAGAAGGCCGAGTTATGAGCTGTTTGGATAAAAACTTCTCGACAGATTGATCACCATCAAAACGTTGTCCTCCAAGTGCCTCATTCAAGGTTCATAGAGATTATAGGTGATAGTCACAAGGTGAATGATCTGGATTATAGGGAAAGTGTTTAAGAGGAGTTCACCTTATTTCCTTCAGTTTTTGCTGGTATAGGGCTGCTGTATGGTGTTGAGCATTGTTAGGTAGAAGAACACTTCTGATGGGAAGACCCATGGTACCATGTTTCTTCTGCTGATAAGCAGATTTCACCACATCCAAAAACCAACAAGAAATAAGATAGCATTCATGGTATGACGTTCGTGAAGACCTTGCCAGCAGAAAGAAGAGTTTGTGTACACTGATGTTGTCTTGGGACTTAAAATGTTTATATAAAAACCAAAAAATGCCTTTGAAAGAGCAAAACATAATAATCTATTGCTCACTCATTGTGATGCCAATTAAAGAATAGCTTGAAATTAAGGTTTGTGGAGGAGGGAGTTCTAGATGTGTGAAATTCTTATCTTTGACAATATCCATGCCCTACTTTACTATCACAGCACCAGTACCTTAACAAATAAAATTCTGATTTATTTTTGATTGCCACTCATATAATACTTGTATTTTATAATATTAAAATATACAGGATCGAAAAGGCAAACAATCGTGTAGAGTGGACAGTTGGAGCTTTAGACCAACCTACGGGTTGAAAAAAAATATATATACAGTATTGTTCTATTATTATGCTCACCTAATTTCTCTGTGAATATTCATCTTTCAAAACTTTTAATTACTATAAACTTAAGAGGACGTCACACCATCAACTTTTCAATAAAAAAACTTGCATTAGCATTTTTAATTTTTATAAACTTACAAACATGTTAAAAATACAAAAAAAAAAAAACAAAAACAAATTATAACTAATAACATTATCTAGCGATAATTTATTTTTATTTTATTTTTTTTAAATATTTTCAAGTTGATAAAAATTAAAAATGAGGAAATACTTCTTTTAATAATTATCGTAATTACATGACAATTAAAAATAGTACTGACACAAGTCTATTTTTAAATTACTTTAAAAATATATTTAAATATTTTTAATTTGTTTGATTTTCATATTTCTTAAAATTTAATAAAAATTATCTATACACGACGACCCCTTAAGAATCGGGTGTGTGGCGTCTTCTTAAGATACTTATTTCACTACGTTTTTATAAAAAGTTGAAATTTTTATTATTTTTTAGATTTTATACTTTTCTTAAATGAAAATCTATATTTTTGACTAGATATACAGGCTATTATTTTAGAAATGTTAAATATTGAACAAACAGTTTATTATTTATTATTAATTTTGTGATATACATAAGTGCAAATTAGAAGGAGGCTAAGTCTCCTGCCTACTGAAGTTAGTTACCAATCTAAATTAATTTGCACATATGTTTATATCTTTATAACAAAAGAAAATGTGGAATATTACTTTTCCAGTGAATAAATTACATTACGAAGTACTTTATTTTTGTATATTAACCATTATGTAATAATATCAGTGACGCACACGTCATTTTTTTTAAGTGTAGCGAAATATAAAAATTACATCCCCCCCCCATTACAAATTTCTCAGCAAAAAAAAAAGTCATTCAAAGTATGTTTATTGTTTATATTAATTAAAAATACTTAATATACTGAAAATTGAAATAAAATATAAAGTACCAAACTATTAAAATGTAAGACTTTTAGTTAAAGTAGAACACTGAAGGCTAAATTTATCTATAACATATGTATGATCAATATTAACATCTTGTTCACAAGCTATTCACACAAATGATTCTAATCTATCGCTACTCATAGTAGAACGATGTGGGTTTTTGATAATTTTCAGTTTAGAAAATTATCTTTTTGTTTCCACACTATACTGTATACAATATACTTCTGTACCTATACATATAAATGTATGTGTTACCACTAACCATGGCCATAGCACGGTGATATGTATAGACATAGATTGTTCAACTGAGTAATTACAATTATCTCGTATTACAATATAATATAGGTAGGTATTTATATATCTTTATTCATTTTATTTTCTCTCATATTTTTAACCCCCTCCCCATGAAAGTGGGTGTAGCGGTTGCTACACTTGAGGATAGGGGTGGGCCCTGAATAATATAATACATAAATTATACATAAAAAAATATATATCTATTTAAATACATTTTTAGGGAATATTTGAAGTTTTTAAAGTGATTATTTACGATATTACGAAAAAATAACATTGATGAAATTGTGTTTTTACCGCTTATATGTCATTTACCGGTTTTTATTCCCAACACATTAATTAATAATTACCTACCTAAAATACAAACTAAACAAAAATTGCTACCGAGTATATTTACTAATAGAAAAAATATATACAAATAGAATATAAAAATAAAATAATGATAGATATAAATAATTCTACAAGTAACTCAACACAAAATATAAAATAATTACAGAAAATTAGATTATTTTCTTCTTCTTTGCCTTCTCTCCCAACTATTTGAAGTCAGTCACCCTAGTTCTACACTATGTTAATCCGTATCTTTTTCACTTAGACCCACCTTCCTCATATCACTCACCATCACATCCCCCCACCCTTTTCCAGTGTTAATCTCCCCTTCTTTACATAAACATACATTTCCTTTACTAATTTTACTGCCTCAGTCTCTTGGGACCTTGATACACACCTGAGCCATCTTAATCTATTTTCCCTCATTTTGTCAACTATTGAAACTATTCCTATACTTCCTCTTATATACTCATTACTTATTTTGTCCTCTCTAGTCACTCCACTCATCAATCTTAACATTTTAATTTCTGCTATACTCATTCTATATTTTATCTTCCTATCTACTGCCCATCATGCTGTTTCATACATACACCATTGCAGGTCTCATCACTATCTTATAAAATTTACCTTTTAATCTAATAGGAATTATTTTGTCACACAAAACACCTAATGTTTCTGTTTTTGTTAATCATGTGGCTAATGTCCTCTTCGAAGCCCCCATCTTTCTGTATAATGGATTCTAAATACTTAAACCTCTCAACCTCTCACACTACATCTCCCCTCAACTTTATTTCACCTAAATCATACTCTATATATTCTGCTTGACCCTACAATTCCTTAGTCATTTACTTTATAGCTTCGATATTTGACAAAATGAGGGAGAATAGATTAAGATGGCTTGGGCATGTTTTAAGGAGGAAAGGGCTGAGGCAGTAAATTAAGGAAATATATGTTGATGGAAAGAGGGGAGAGGAAGACCAAAAAAAAGAGGTAGGACATTTGATATGAGGAAGGTGGGGGTAAGTGAAGAAGTTGGGGTGATAAGAGTTAAGTGGAAGTGTAGGACTAGGGTGGCTAGGTTGGGAGAAAACCTAAACAAAAAACCTAAACAACTCGAAGGATAGCCACCTCCCTGTGGTGAGTTCTGGGTTGTCATGTAAAATCATAAATAAAAAATAAAACTATTTTTGGCAAAAATCTAAAGAAATTAGGCACAATGTGCGACTTAAAGATCTCGAAATAAATGATCTAACCTTATTTTACAATATTTAGGATATTAAACAAAAACATGTAAAAGTTATTATAACCAAGAAGACTCATAATAATATGTATATATAAAAAAAATGTCCAAAATTTACCAATTTTCGTATTTTATTAATAAACAGAAGTATTGTTACATGGTAAGAAGTTGTTGAGGGACGGTTTTTTATTATTTCAGATTATAGTAAATTTCACGGGCTTTTATAATAAATATCATAACATAGGTATATGTTTAATATGTATACAAAAAATTAAAATTCACAAAATTTACCAATTTCTCCAATTTTCAAAGCTAATACGCGATCTAAAGATATTAAAAAAACTGCAATTTTTTTTGCTATTATAATTCGATTATCAATATTTTTTGTTTTCGGTACACCTTGTGAGTACATGTTCTATTAATTTTACTATAAATTATATTATATTTACTTAGTTTTCAAAATGTTATATAAGTATGAAACTGTCATGTATTATATGTATATGTATATGTATTATATGTATAATACAATATATAGTACATCAATCTTATGTTATTTTACACCCCCATCCATAAGCTTTTTAATTTAATATAATATAACCATATTATTATGTTTAAAAACATGTAAAATGTATTAATATTTTAATTTCAGGATCTTCTTTGGCGATAGGCAGTTCCTATATGTATGAACAAGATGTTCATCCAGATCCAATACCGGAAAACAATGTTTATATAAGATATGTCACAGATCAAGAAACCAAACCTAAATAAACCTATTAAATAATAATGTTTATTTATATAGTGTATTTGTAACATATTTTTATTATTCAATGTTTGAAGTTAATTCTTTTCTGACTGTATATTTTAATTTAATATATAATTTAGTAATAAATATTAACATTATTTTTTCAAGAACTAAAAATTGTAGACAATATTCATTATAATATATAAACATTATTATGACTATTACTATTATTTAATAATTTATATTTTTAGTAGAATTATAAAATCAGTGTTGACAATTTTAATAATATACTTATAAGTAATTAAAACAGTAAAATAATGAATAGAGTCAATGTAGAAAACAAAAAAACAAAAATTATAAAATTATATTAAGGCCAAAGATCAACATTATTATTATTTATGGAACACATAGCTTTGACTAAGGGATCAATCATTAAAAAATTTGACCTTGAAATGGGAAGGAGCACTGGCTCTCATGATCTAGTATGAATATTCGGTAGGTACACGTAAACTTATACTTTCAAGAAAACGGGATGAGTCAACTTTCCTGAGAAGTTGAATAAAAATAATCGATCCATCCTTTCCCACCTATTTTCTAGTGAATAGTTTTAATTTTCTCATGAATAGCGAGTAATTATGCTGGAAATTGTCAATTTTTAGTAGAAAGCCAGCCAAAACTAAAGAAGCGAGATTGAACTCGTTCGACCAATTTGTTTTCGACCTGAAGATTTGGATTCCAAACTATCGATCCATAATCTAATGTGACTACACAAGGTGCTGAGTTGAATTGAGTTTGAGAGTATGATATAATATAAATCTTAAAATCCTTAAGGCCTTGCACGAGATATATACAATATGAGATCTAAAGAATAAAGAAGGTGAATATATGAATTCTAGGTCATTAATTTCAAAGACTCGTTTTAGAGGTGTGCTGTTGAGAAAATAATTGTAATTTATAAAAATGTTCTGGATCTGAAAAAGGAAATGATTTTGCATTTTTCTACAGAGTTAAGCCAATCACATTACACCAGGTAATACAACTATTGAAGGACATCGCAATCGCTTATTGTGGTTCCCTGAGCAAAAAGCTTAATATCATCAGCAAAAAGTAACATATGACAAAAGGGAATGTTGAGAAATAAAAAGATTAAATAGTAAGGGAATAAGTGTCCACCTTGGGGAACTCATGATGTTACCTTGAACATTTTAAATATAACACCAAATAAATTGACAAATTGACATCTATCTGTTAAGTACGAGTGAAACCATGATAGGAGAGGATCTCTTATACGTAATTTATCTAAGATTGCCATGATCATGATGTAATATGATTGTATATATACAACACTAATAAGGGTGAAGTACAGTGATGGGGTGAACTACGGATAAATAGTTCAACATTTGAAATAAGGGGAAATGGGAGTTTAAAATATATTTTAAGATTTAAGACAAGTACTTTTATGATTAGTATCTGCATTTATATACTTTTTAGATATTACATTCACTATGATATAAATGTGCTCTAATTATAGTCATATTTTATTAAGATGAATACATTACATTGGGTGCATTCCACTTGGCCGCTTACAACACTTTAAAGTTTAAACGCTCACACTACAACAGTGTCATCACTGAATCTGAGTGCGACGTCATTGTTCCGCTCTCACAAACGCTTAAACCAAATCAGTAATGTGGCTTAATATCTTCAGTTTAACACAATAATCAGAAAAAACGACCAGTAATCAATTTATTTATTTTACAAATCAATTTTAGTAATCATAATAATATTGTCAGTCTAAAAAGTTTTAAAAACTTCAATACTTTTAACTATACCAATATAATAATTTAGGGTCCAGATTTGTATGCACTAAAAATGCTTTAAATAATAATAATAAAATATGCATTTATGAATCAAAAAAACTTGAAATATGCACCTAATATGCTCTTGAAATTTTCAAGAAATACGCTCTTATCCAAAATATAAGCATTTAAATACAAATTTATTTTCTCATCAATATTTCTTACTTTAAAATCCAAATGAAAAATGTAAAAATACTTTTCAAGTCGTGAAATAATATACTATATATTTATATTGGTTTAAGCAGTCTTTTTTTAAAACAGGTTCTCACCTAAATATAAAAATATACAAAAAGATTAAATTATTACAAACCATTTCTTTGGTTAAACAAAAAATAAAATAATAATAAAGAAACGATACATAAAAAAAAAAAAACCACTTAAACAAATACAAATATATTTCAATTAATAAGAAAACCATTTAATATATAGATATAATAAAATTTAGTTATAAACCTTAATTTTTATGATATGAGTTGACAATAATATATTTTTCCACATGCTTAGGTGTTATATTTATCCTTCTGTCTTTATATAGACTAAATTATATTTCCACATCCACTGATATCAGTAATGCACACTTTATATTGGTAACAAAACTAGAAGTTTTGTGGAAGTTGGATTTCATTATTTCCTGATAAAATTAGTCTAATATGTTCTAATACTTGAATTTCTTTACTTTTGTTATACAGTTGGGCAATTTAAATTTTTATAATAAAACCTTTGTCACTGAGTATATTTGATAATTATTTTGAAATTATATTTTTCATAATCTCTAAGAATTATAGTAAAGTTGATTCAGTATTTTCTAAATTTGTAATTGCACTAATGAGGCCATAAAATTGAATTTTTATAAATGCTTAATCATTTTCCGCCTAAACTAAATTAAACATTTTTGAATATTTGAAGTTCTTTAATTGGAATAGGTATGTAGTAGGTATTAATAATAACCTCATTAAATTACCAATTATATCCAATTTATACGGAAAAATGGGTAAATAACATACAATTTCTTGTCAAAATTTGGGTACCTACATAATACAATATATATCATTGTAAAATTAATACAATCCTCACATCATGATTATTAATGTTTCATAATGTTTTCATTGGTACTTGATGTTTTTTCTATGTCATTTAAATGACATGTATGTTGATATATTTTCAAATATGTTAATATTTAAGTTTTATTTGGTTTTATATTAACTGTTATTTTTTAATTTATAAGGTGTATAACCTAACCAACAGATAGTAAATAATAATGCTGTCATATAGGTAAATGTATAACAGTAGACATAGTACACATAGTCAATATATAAAATTAAAACTCAATAATAGAATATTTTATTATTTTCACACTATTTTTATTTGTTTATATTTCAAGCTACAGACCCTTAAGTGTAGTTAATTTTTTTAGATCATATAAATAATTAAATGGTTAATAGAGTTTACAAAAAAAATAATTACATTTTCATTGTTCAATTTATATTTGGAATTATTTTTAAATATGTTATATAATATATGTCATATAATACACAATAATTCAATTATGAAACTATTTTCCTTTAAATAATTAAAATTATACATTTAAGTACTAACTAAACATGTTTATTTTAATACAAATTGAGTGTTATACATATTTTCCAAAATATAAATGATCAATTCTTTTCACTTTTCGTTGTAGATCATCCATATTATTTTTAATTAAATATTCCATTGAATATGGATTTTTATTATTTTCTTCCTGCCACTTTTCTTTGGCTAGATCAAACTCTATAGTTTCTTGGCTAACTGCTTTAGCTTTAAATGGAAGTTTATTTGCAATCTTACTTAAAATATCTTTTACCTGTAACATGAAATTTTTAATATAATATAATTAAATATTATTATATATTTTTAATATAAATATAATAGTATATTATATGTATATAATAGTTTTATTATACTCAACTCAGTTTATGTCTACCCATTTTTGTGCAAATGTATGTGTAGTGTTGTGAAAAGAATAATAAGGTTAACTATGTATACATTGTATTGTGTCATGGTAGTTGACATCAGAGCTCGTTATCGGGAACATCTACAGAACCCCTTTTGTAAATATACCCATATGCAAACATGACCAATCTTGGCCTGTCTGGTAAATTTTAACTGAATAGAGTAAAATATAATAATATAATCGTTGGAATTGGACATTATTATTATTAATAATTTATTATTATTTATAATTATTTACTAATTAATTATAATAATTTAATATTAATAATAGGAAATATGCATGATTTATATAATTTTTATTAAAAATTAACTTTTTAAACTTTTTTTTGCATATTATATTTTTAAACGCATATTTTAAGTTTTTTTTGTGCATATAAATCTGGTTCCCTAAACATAATATGATTTATGTTATAGGCACAAATGGACTGATAGGTTTTAATATCATGGGGATTGACATATATTTTTTCATTGTAAAAAACTATTTTTTTAACACCAACAATTATTTTTAAGTACATTTTATTGAATTGTAGCATATTTATATATGGCTCTTGTACATTTAAATGTTATATATATTTTTTAAAAACCATATTTATTACCCATTTTTTAATAAAAATTATATAAATCGTCCACATTTCTTGTCGGATAAAATCTACTTCATTATACACTGGAAAGTTGTTACTCGTGATTTTGAAATATTTAGTATTAAAATATATATATTCACAAATTTTTATAGATAGAAATAAGAACAAATGGAAATAGAAGTTAAAAATAAAAATATGCACTAAAAAGCAGTTGGCTTGAAAAAACCCATCACAAAAAAAACCTAATACACCAACTTAGAAAAATAAAAACATTTTATTATAGTTAAATAGATAAAATATATTGAATTTTTTTCATTGAATAAAAAATATTAAAATTCCTATTTAGAAAATTACAAATTCAATGAACTATGAATACAACTATAGAAATATTCATGTATTTAGTAATAATAATACCAAAGTTAATACAAATTATATTATTATTGTATAATATAATATAATTTATTATATTAAATTATACTAATATGTTAATGGCCTTGGCCAGGACTGGTTACTTAGGAGTAATAAATTATGAAAATAAAACAAAAATATTATTAAATCTTTTTAAAAAATACAGTGTATGTAATATGGGGGAAAAAATAACATTTTTATTGGGTTGAAGCGGGTTAAAAAAAAAAAACAGTCCATTAAAACTCACCCAAATTTTTTTTTTAAAAAATCCAGGGTAATATTGGGCTTTGTCCAACCCTGTTAAAAAGTGACAAATATGCAAAATAGAATTGTTGTTATTTTAATAAGAATGATATAAATCATGCACATTTCTTATCAGATTTCAAATAGCTTATTCTAACAAATATAGATACCTATAAATTTAGATATAAATTTTTTTCCGTTATATTATTTTAATTCAGAAATTATTAAATCTTTTTTAGATAATTGGTCAAAAATAGATTGAATGTCGAGAAAAAAAGTTTAGAGGCTTTCAATATGCTATCAAATTAATTATTTAAGTAAAATTGAATAGTTTAAAAACGAGTATATTAGGACCTCAAGTCAGTGAATGTAATCAAAAATATATATTGCATTTTGAAAATGTAGAACTTTTGAGGATATATATTATATTAAGCTATTTCATTTAGTTTTAAATTTACTGCAAAACAAAATACATCATGAGATTTATCGTCCACCAAAACACCCCTATTTGAATTTGTTACACTATTTTTAAGATTTTATACTCAGATGTTATATTGCATCTGAAAATTGTGACATATCAAAATAGGGATGCTGAGGTGGACGATAAATCTCATGATGTATTTTGTTTAACAGTAAATTTAAAACTAAACTAAATAGTCACTATAAGTAGTAAAAAAGAAACCCTGTATATACTTGTATATATACATTTTTTAAATACTCGGTATAGTACTCAATAGTTGTATATGAGATAATTTCTTTTTTCTATATTCTGATTGGTTATCAATATTTTTTTTTTTTGTGGAAAATATGGTGTGAAAAATAGAACATATTCTATTAACAATAACTGTACTGCACTATTCCTTTAAAGGAAAAAATAATTTTATTTTTATACTTAAAAAAATTAATACTACATGATAAAAAAAAAATGAGTTCAAAATAAACTTATCTACAACTTTTTGTTAGCGAGTTACTGTTACAGCATTTGAAGTTGACCTGTGATGTCATAGAATTTATTCTCTCAACAGTTTTCATATATAATGCACGTAAGTATTACGCTAACAATTTATTTTATCATTATTATGAGCATAGTATTAAATTTATTGATTTAGGCTTGAGAAATATTTTTAAAGTTCATAATTATCTATGTATTTGATAATAAATAACTAAAATCTACAAATAACAATAAAAATATGGCCTCTTAAGCATACATCGTAAAGTAGTAGGCATTAAATATATCGATGATGCTACTCAATCTATAATGTAGTTGTGATTTAAAATAATACTATATATTATTATATTTCTGGTTGTAAATAATTAATTAATAATAATAATGTAGAATAAGTGGGATTGATTGTGATTGAAATGCTCACAAAGTCCCTGGTTCAACTCCCAAGTACCTAGCAAATAGGGTAGCCAACAAGACTTTTCTCGCTGGTGCAAACTCTTCCAATAAAATTTAATGGCTATGTTTATAATAGCTACCAAGAATCATCTTTGACAGACTCCCTTAATATGCAAAGGTGCAAACCTGAGCATTTTAGAGTATGGGAAATATAAGGATGTAAAACTGTTAATTTATTTAACAAATAATTTAAATAATTTCAATTTTTTGTAATTATAATTTTTCCATTTGAACATAGAATTTGTTTTTGATACTGACTTCATAAGCCTATATTGTTGACATGAATACATATTTTTCATTTATATTATATTTCTCCCTGACCATTTCACCATACAGTACATTTAGTTAGGTTAAATTATAGATTAGTTAAAAAGGACCTATGCCATCACTTCTATAGTTATATTTATAATCAGTCAACCCATTGAGAATAATAATTAGTATTATTAACATAATAATAAATTAACTAATAATTTAAAAACATAAACATACTTCTTTATATTCACAATGACCAGCAATTTCAACAATTATTCTTCCAGATCTAATAGGAGTTACATAATGATCTATACTACCTTTGCCACCACCCATTCGTTGACCTTGGCCCTGTCAAAATATTTAAATATTAACATTACACCACACCCACAATTATTGTCTTCTTATAGAGTAAGATTTTTTTAATTTATTTAAGTTAGAACACCTATAATCAAATTTTAAGATAAGAACATTTTTTTTTTCAAAATCAATTTTAAAGAGAGAAATTAGTATTTTAAATATTGTAGTTTAAAAAAATTATATCACTTTAAAATTAAAATTTTGAAAAAGCCAATATTCAAACTATTTAGTTTTTAAAATTGAAAATATTTATTTAGCCATGAGCACAAAAAATGAATGCTGACCACTGCAGGTTCTCAAAATAATTAATGTGAGCTTAGTATTAGTACAATTAGCAATCACTACTGAAAAATTTCACAGTCAACACTCATTTTTTACGTCTGCAAAAATAGGTAATTCCAGATTCACAGCCTTCTAGATACATATTATTAGCAAGATCCATAATAAACGAGTAATTTGAAAATACTTGTTTATTATTGGTTATTGGCATCCAGAAGCCATAGTTGTCAATCTGGTATAAAACTAACCAAAATGCACTAATTTAAATTGTGTTATACATCGACGGAGACAGCAAATGCAAGCAGGTGGCCTCTTGAAACACATTCTTTATTTTTATTAATTTATATATTTAGATTTAATTAAAAAAAAAACCTTTTTAGTGACTGCTTGCCATGGTGAATCAACTCTCCAAATACCAAACATTCTGGACCAATCTAATTTTCTTAGTAATCCCATACGAATAACTTCAAAATGTATAAATCTCATTCGACCTCCGCCAGTTGCCTAAATTAATCATTAAATATAATATTATAAATAATTAATCAAATTTAACATTGATAAATACATAATAAATTAAAAACAGAACTAAAACAATTATTTTCTACTTTATGTCTTTTGAATTTAGTGTCTTCAGTTGTCTGATGTTTTACGGTCATTGCAGATTAGATTTTCAAAGATATGCCATGTCTCATTACTGACCTAACTTAACTTTCATGTTAGTACACAACAGAAACATAGACAAATCCAAAAATAACATTAAGTAGTGTATTAAACACGGTGTAGAGAAGAATTGGGTAATAATAGTATACTTGTAAATAAAAAACACAGACAAAATTCTTGTTGGTACTTTTTTAGTTCTTGAAAATAAATTTAATAGATATAGGTATGGCATTCATTAACCAGCGACTTATTATTTATTCAGAATAAATAGTATTTTGTAATTTTGTAGAATATTTTATTATTTTTAATTGATTATTTAGTTTTGTAAATTTGTATACATGTGGACTTAGAAACTACAAATTAAATTTTCATATAAAAATAAAAGGTAGGTAAACAATTTAAATATTCATTATTATTATAGGATAATATCTTTTTATTTTTTTATATATATCCTTAATATATAATTTTTAATTAATTTACTAATTCAAATATAATTTTAATTTAAACCATATTACAATAATTGTATTGATATGTCAATTTATATATATTTTATATACATACCTATTGTAAATTATACATATAATTAGTATTAAGTATATATATAGTATAAAGTATTTTCAGAATGTAGAGTCGGCAAATAAACATTATTTAATTACAGTTGGCAAAACTAAAAAAATTGAAAACGTTTTTTTTTTTGGTTATTTGCTACACTTTGAGAAGTATTTATTATTTGTTTAGAATGTAATCAGCAATAAAACATTTTTTTATTTATAGTCGACAAAAATAGAAAAAAGTCAATACCTTTTTATTTGCCCACTTACCCATTTTTGAAAGAGTATTTCCTCACTAAAAAAAAATGTCTTCAGAACGTCCCTGCAGTTAGAATGATCTTTTTAAATGTGAAATATGAAATTCACTACAACTCGTTCTCCTATTGTTTTTTTTGCTACCTTGATGAATCTAATATTTTATATGTTTTAGATAATGTCATGGACCTTGGTTTTAAACTTAAAGGTATGGTTCTCATATTGATTAAATATGCTGTAAGGTATCCAAATCACATGAGATATGAGGTTAGCTATAAGTTTTCGATTTGAGATGTCTATCAAGTCACTTTTTTTTGTGCTCTTGTTCGCTTAATCCTCAAGTATGGTGTGGTTATCTGAGATCCCTATACTGCTAGTAATTCAAATACCTCTTTTTATTTTTTGATATTTTAATATTATTATTATTATTATAGTCGTTTTTATAATAAACATTGACATGATCTATTTATAGGTATATTATCAAATATATACACTATATTTACTCTGTGGATGTATTATATTTATATAAAATATAATAGGTTTATGAAACTTACTATAATAATATACTTATTCTGTATGTTTGCATAGTGCATATGGTAAATAAAAAGCTGTTGGTAAATGGGAGCTAACAGTAAAATTTATTTAAATTAAAAAATGCCTGCTTATATAATAAAGTATTATCACCTAATCCACATGAAAACTATAATCCAGTCAAATTTGATGAAAAACAGGCTCTAATGTGGAAAAATTTGAATTTTTTTACCTATATCGTAATTTATTTGTTACTTTAAAACAAAATAAAGTTTCGAGGATTTGTTGAAAACAAATACTTTTTATATGAAATCGCAACGTAAAATATGTCGGTTTTTATAGTAAAAATACTATTTAAAATTGCTATAACTTTTTAACCATTTGTTTCCACAATTTTATTTTCACATACCTATGTACCTATTAGGAAACAGTATTTAAAATACTAACAATTAAAAAAAAAAAAAAATTGAAATTCATGACTGGGGAGTAAATTAGACTTGTTCCTAGATAATAAATATTAAATGCAATCAACTTTACCTGTATACCATACTGCTTGTGTATTAGTTTATTGTGAACTAATTCAGGACCTCTCATTAAATCCAACCTCCTAAACATTTTCGGAGGTTTAAGTTGGGTATTACTATAATTTGGTACCCTTTCAATGTAATGAAGTTTAGGTCTCTCGGGGATCTGGATATCTAAAATTGTCATATATTATTATAATCCTGAAATTAAGACGAATTCTATTTTTCTTACGGTCATATAAAATTGGAGGTTTAAAATTCTTAAGGCCTCGAATATTATTAATTTGTGGGAGCTGAACAGTACCTAGAATATATATATAATATTTCATTAATTTATATTATGAATAAAAAATAATTTTTGTACACTTACATGTAGCTAATTGATTTGTAGTATCTCGACAGTATCTTAAAATTTTTTGTAATGCCATTTTTCAGTCAATTTTTCAGTAATAACAGAATTCCTTATATTATGCTCCAGAGCGATATTGTTTATTCCCTAAAGTAATTTAACCAACATTTTACAATTTATCACAATTTTCAAATCGAGTTGTGACAAATACTATATAATTAAACTACAGAATTATGTGATTAACGATGTGTAGTAATTAAGTAGTAGGTACACAGAATAGATTAAATCCTTATTCTATGAATTATATTTAATGTGCCCGGCCAACGGGGATATAATGCGTTCACGGACATTGAGCACGCATGCGCACAGACATATATTTTATCACAGTGACACGATTATTATCACAGAATGACAGAATACACGGCTTTTCCACAGAATATTCTGTCTAAACTCTAAACTTTAAATTATCTAAAGCTATAATTTTAGAAATCTTATATCTTAAAATATCTAGTTCATGGTTCAAACTTACCAGCACGAACTAAGATATCCTAGTTCGTGTTTGCCAGTTAAAAAATGTTGATTTATGATAACAAAGATATTAGCATTGATTATATAATATTTATATGGTATATTCGAATAATTACGAACACGTGCTTACCAGACGTGTTTCACTTCATTCTGCGTTTGTCGTCATTTTTAATTTTTACACCTATCATAATAAAATTATAAGCGATTGGCCGCGTTAACGACCGACGTTTGAGCAGAAAAATTGATTATAATGACAAGATTGTATACTGTTATACTTTGTACGTAATAACTAGGAACTACTTCACAACACTATAGTTTTCGTACCAAACTGATTCGTATCTCATATATTAAAATTTCCACTATATCAAAAAGGGGGGAACCGAGAGTAGAACTGAATCACGATGAAAATAAATGGTTGGGAGTCGACTCTTTGAACCACGATTTAAGATTATCTTAAACTGTGCTTTGAACTGAATGATTTGACTTGCGTAAAAAAGTTGAAATTCCCATCCCTAAATTCCTAACTCGTATTACAACCACAGAATATATTAACAACTTACAACAATAACTTTACTGTATAATATGATATTTGAAACACTATAATTAGGTTGGCAAACTGTGTCAAGAGCATAGTAAACAAAATGTTTCCACTAGATCGCAGTTATGGTAAACGTTATCAATTGACAAAAATCTATGTATTGTATTATAGCAACATCAACTCATTCGAATTAAAATACTCGACAAACATTTAATCATTAATAAATAATAATCAACACAACATATTTTCCTCTACCTATGATATTTTTAAAATTGTTATATTTGAATTGTTTTTAATTTTAATGTGATGTATTAATTTCATAATAACTTAACCATAGATAATATATTACTTAACACATAACATGACAAATTAAATCTAATTTGTTATGACACATAGTAAGTTTTGAATACTTAAATGCATATCCGTGTAGATCAATAAGAAAATTGTTTTAACAATGTATTAAATCGTATAGGTATTAATTATTTATTAAATTACATAGGTTCAATGGAATTGACACGCAACAA
This sequence comes from Pemphigus obesinymphae, assembly GCA_025469235.1. Taxonomy (NCBI): domain Eukaryota; kingdom Metazoa; phylum Arthropoda; class Insecta; order Hemiptera; family Aphididae; genus Pemphigus; species Pemphigus obesinymphae. The sequence goes on along the minus strand of JAIPRL010000448.1, from coordinate 80,712 downwards.
AAGTATGGTACGAGAAATTGGTAATATGTCGGACGCTCAAATTTTCCAAACATATCACCTGAATAAGAGAGATGTTGAATTCGAACAAGACATATTAAGAAATCCAAATTCAGTTAAATGTTGGATGCGTTACATAGATAATTATAAACTAGGACCTTATAAAAAAGTTTGTGTTCTCTATGAGCGTGCTCTGAAACAACTCCCAGGTAGCTACAAGCTATGGCATTGTTACTTGAAAATTCGTCGTAAATATTTAAAAACAACTGCTAATCCTGATTATGAAGAAGTTAACAATGTTTATGAGAGAGCATTAGTATATATGAATAAGATGCCTCGCATATGGATTGAGTTTTGCACATTTATGATAAAACAACCTAAACTTACTGTTGCTCGTCGTCTCTTTGATAGAGCACTCAGAGCTTTACCAATTACTCAACATGTTCGAATTTGGCCATTATATTTAAAATTTATTAAAGAAAATCATGATCCTGAAGTTGCTGTAAAAATATATAGAAGATATTTGAAGTTATTTCCAGAAGATGCAGAAGATTATATTGAGTACTTAACCACATCTGGGCGGTTAGACGAAGCTGCTGTACGTTTGTCAGAAATTGTGAACAATGACAGTTTTGTATCAAAACATGGAAAATCTAAACATCAATTATGGAATGAACTTTGTAATTTAATATCAAAAAATCCTTTAGAAATGAAATCATTAAATGTTGATGCAATAATACGTAGTGGTTTAAGACGTTACACTGATCAACTTGGTCATTTATGGAACTCATTAGCTGATTATTATATACGTAGTGGATTATTTGAAAGAGCAAGAGATATATATGAAGAAGCTATTCAAACGGTTACAACAGTTCGGGATTTTACACAAGTGTATGATGCTTATGCACAATTTGAAGAATTGAGTTTACAAAAACGAATGGAAGTTGTTCATGCTAATCAAAATAGTACCAAAAAAGATGATTGTGAAATTGATTTACGCATGGCTAGATTAGAAAACTTGATTGAAAGACGGTTACTACTTTTAAATTCTGTACTTTTAAGACAAAATCCCCACAATGTTAAAGAATGGTTGAAACGTGTACAGTTATATGAAGGAAATGATGTTCAAGTAATTAACACTTTTACTGAAGCTGTTGAGACAGTCGATCCTCAAAAAGCTGTTGGTCGTTTACATACACTTTGGGTTGAGTTTGCTAAGTTTTATGAAAAAGCTAAACAACTAGAAGAAGCACGATTTGTATTCAAAAAAGCAGTTTTGGTTTTATTTATTAAAGTTGAGCACTTAGCAAGTGTTTGGTGTGAATGGGTAGAAATGGAATTAAGGCATGATAACTTTAATGAAGCAATGAGATTAATGCGGCAAGCAACTGCTATACCTTCACGTAAAGTAGCCTATCATGATGATACTGAAACTGTTCAAATACGATTACATAAATCATTAAAATTATGGTCCTTATATCTAGATATGGAAGAGAGTTTCGGAACAGTTAAATCAACAATGGCTTGTTATGACCGAGTTATAGATTTAAGAATTGCAACTCCACAAACTATTATTAATTATGGGCTATTTTTAGAGGAAAGTAACTATTTTGAAGAAATGTTTAAAGCTTATGAGAAAGGTGTAGCTTTATTTAAATGGCCAAATGTTTTTGACATATGGAATACATACCTAACAAAATTTTTGGAACGTTATGGTGGTACTAAACTTGAACGCGCTCGTGATCTTTTTGAAGAATGTTTGGAAGGTTGTCCACCACAATTTGCTAAATGTATTTATTTATTATATGCTAAACTTGAAGAGAAACATGGTTTAGGTAGGCGAGCAATGGCTGTCTATGAAAGAGCTACTGAAGCTGTTCTACCAGAAGAAAAGTTTGAAATGTTTAACATATATATTAAAAAAGCAGCAGAAATATCTGGAATTCCGAAGACCAGGGAAATATATATGAAAGCTTTAGAAATGTTGACTAACAATAATGCTCGTACTATGTATCTTAGATTTGCAGAACTTGAAACAAAATTGGGAGAAATTGATCGCGCTCGAGCAATATATTCACATTGTAGTCAAATTTGTGATCCAAGAGTAACTGAGGAATTTTGGCAAACATGGACTTCTTTTGAAGTAGCCCATGGCAATGAAGACACTCTTCGAGAAATGTTGAGAATTAAAAGAAGTGTCCAAGCAATGTATAATATTCAAATAAATATGATGTCTGCACAAATGATGTCTGTTATTTCTAAAGAACCAGAAAAAAGTGGAATGAAATTGTTGGAAGAGAAAGCATTAGAAAATAAAGAAAAACCATTGGAACCTATCAGATTTGTTTTAGGTAGTGAACAAGATCGTTTACCTAATGAAAAAGTACAAAATCCGGATGAAATTGAATTTAGTGATGATGACATTGAAGATGGCGACAAAGAGAATGATGAAGATCTACCAGCTAAAAAAGAAGTACCTGCTGAATTATTTGGTAATTTAGGAGCATTTACAGAAAAAAATGTTGAATAATTATTTACTTGTTAATTAACTGACATATTTATATTGTAATAATTGAATATTTAAATATAATATTATAAAACATTATCAATCATATAATTGTATTGGATAAATACCAATAAAGAAAATACTCTATTAGAAGAGTATATTAATTGAAATTTACTTTACCACACATTCTTTTTATTCATTGCATGAAACCTTTATGAAATCTTACCAATATTTTCATATTTTAAAATTTCCTTTAATTAAAAATTTTGTAACCAACTCTGGACATGAAAAAATTGGTTTTCTTAACTGGGGCGCCAGGGTTGCACCATTAAAAAATTAACATTTTGATCTGAAAATGGTTTAGTATTATGTTAATTATTATGTAACAATTTGTAACCATAAAAAAAAAAATTTGTAACTTACTACAGACTCAGGAAATTTAGTTTTTATATTAGGGTAGGTACCTACATTTTATAGACGCCGCACTAATTTTATATAGACCATAACATAATTCATAACATTATGTTACAAAATTAGAGAATCAAAATTGTACATACAATATAGAATACAAAATTATCTTATTATCTTTGTTCAACCATTATTCTTAAAAAAAAATATATATAATTTATGTATACATATAAACATGTTATATATTAATTTTAATATATAACAATTTATTAATTATTAATATTATATTTATTTATATGTATATATAAATAAATATTTACCATTTTTATTATTAACCATTTTTTTTTTTGAGTTTTACAAATTGTATAACATCAGTTATATTTGTGATATTGAAATGAAGATAACAGATAATTTTGTCAAATGAATGGCTTACAAATCTGTTTGCTTAACTACGAATACTTTTTGTTAAACGGTTTAGTTAACACATATTATTACACAACAATAAAAAGTAATACTTACACTGGAATGTTTTTAATTATTTTTAAAACATATTGAAATATTTTTAAATAAGTATTTAGATTTTCATTCTTCATTTTAAAATTTAAAATTTGCTATTATTTAACATGCAATCTGTATGTATTTGGAAACCTATATTCAAAATTCGCAAGCCACTCCTTCATTCTCAATATTAGATTTTAATGGGATGGGGCTGACAAGATTATCCATGCCGACCCCCCTCTCCACAGTAAATATTAAAATTTTTCAAATTAAATTTAATGAATTTGCAAAATTGTTTTGGCAATTCAAACGCCACCCCTTTTCTTGCAATTTGCAGAGATGGGTCTGAATACACATCCCAGTAATAAATGTAAAATTAAAATATAGGAAAACAATTATCTAGGAATTATTATGTCACAAATCTTATCAATAAATATCATAAACATTATATCTAGTATTTGTGCAGTAAAACGGAGATTTTATTAGTATTTTTAGTAAATTTACAGCGTTATAAAAATCATTATTCTCACTTACATGAACAAAACGGATCAAGTTAAATGTTTGAAAATATATTTTTTACATTTATTTAGTTTTGACTGCTATATGTGGTTCTGGCCTAAAATTTCCTATATTATCTTCTTAAATACTACAGGGAAAATTAATAATTTACCTCTTTGAGAGGACGCAACACTTGTGATTCTTAAGGGTTTCTGTATAGGCAAGTTTTATGAAATTTTATTAAAAATAAAAATCTAATAATTAAGTTTAAGTACATTTTAAATTAAATCTAAAAATAGCCCCATACCCGTACTACTTTTTATTAATGTGTAATAATGATATTTTCTAATAAATACCTATGTGAATTTCCATAATAGGTAGTGATTTTTGAATATTATATTAGACAAACAATATATCTGAGCAAAATTAAATATGAGAAGTTAAACTGTATTTTCAAAAGATAGAATTAATAACAAATTAAAACACAGCTTTTCACGAAGACTTAAAATGAATAAAAAATAATTTTTATAATCTGCTGTTATTTACTAAAACAAAAAAGGTATCTATATAAAAAATTAATCTACTGAAAACAGAAGACATTGAGAAATTGAGAACTTTTTCGTAATAAAAATTGAACTAGTTAAACACCATTAATTTATGAAAATACGGAGATTGTTTTAACGTTTGCTAATGAAGTGTAGCATCCTCTTAAGAGGATTTATAGATGATATTATTATCTAAGCCGTCGCATCATATTTTTCTGAAATTATAATTATAAAGAGAAATATATCTATTTAAATTACTGGGATTTGAAAATAATTATATTTCTTTACAAAATTAAAATAGTAGGTATTAGAATTGACGAAGTTGTAATAAGAATACCGAATGTATATTTCCTATATTATAATATCAGTTGGTTAGACAGAGAAAGCAAATGCGAGTGTAGCATGCTTTTAAGATAATATATCTATTTTATAAAATGATTTCTAACATATAAGATAGTTACAGCTATTTAAAAGAATACACAAAGAAGTAATACTGTAATTTTACTAAATATTTTGCTTATTAGATTACTATTATCATGTAAAGTTTCATTTGTGGAGAGGGCTTAGAATATCTCCACGGTTTCCTCATGCCTGTCGTAGAAGTCGATTAATTAAGGTTGCGTCAGTTCGACAGCTGTTGTAAAACTTGTTAAAAAGTATAAGGTATCCTAAAAAAAATATAGGCAAGTTTTCCCATCTCAGGTGTTGGCGAGGAAAACAAAATTGAGTACTTAGTACTTAATTGTCTAATTTAAAAATTTTGTATAAATATTAAATATTTATAAATCAATGTACAATATGAGATGGTGTTAGGCAATCTATTTTTTATCAACTAACACCAAATACTAGTTACTAACATCTACTATTACCTACTGTAGTGTAACAAACATTCATACTATATTTTGCACAATATTGTTATAGCATTATATATTTTCAGTGATTAAATTGTTAGTATCAGTCCAGCTGTATTTTGCATTGGTATATGTTTATGTAAAATCAAATTTGAAAGAAAATATAATACAATAATATAATTTGTAATATTTTTAAAAATAATTTGTATTATTTTATATATCAGGCTGATCTGGTGAAAATACGAGTATGTTTGATAGTGTTAAAAGACACTACATATTATAAACTTTAATTTATATTTGTAGATTTTTTTTGTTATTATTATATACATTGTACTTCTTAATTCATATTTATAACTATTTCCAAAATTAAATATTACCTTTGTACTACATATTGATCAGTAAACTGTGTCAATTGGACAACTCACTTATGTGTGCAGTCCTCTTTATTATTTATATTTTTTATTACTAAATTTGTTTATATATATAATGTATACACAATTAAGTGTATTATTTTCTGTGATTTGGATTAATAATAAATTATTATAAAAGTGTTGGCTGTATTTATAATAAAATAAATTATTTGAAAATATATTTAAAATTTTATTTAAATTTATGAATGTAGATATATCATAGGAATTTAAAAATATTTATAAAATTAATTTAATTTAGTTGTTAATCATATTCCAATTTAAATGATTACAATACATAAATTATAATTTTTCATTTATACTTTTATAAAAATTATAAAAAAAGTTATATGTACAATAGATAATATATAAAAGTTAAAATATTAAATACAATATATTTAGAAAATATTCACAAATCTAACTTCGGTCTGTACTGAAGTTTTAAAGGTGGTTCTCTGAATCTCCATCTTGTTACATAAACAAATTTAAGTGTGTGATCTTTACCCAATAATTCGTCATTGCACAAAATATCAATCTATAAAAACAAGTTTAAAATTAAATATTAATATTATATAGAATAAATCAATTAAATAGAAAAGACTATTTTTTTCTTACGTCTCTGTATTTATCTGATCCTTCTAAAACTTTCAATGCAATAAACTTTTTAAGATGTGTGATAGTTGCTTGAGATGATACTCTTAGGAACCTTTTCTTTAACGACTTCAAATGTGATGCAACACATTCCAATCCAATATTGACCTACAAGATATACTTATTATCATATATTCTAAATAGGCATATAATTTGCCAAAGCATTTTGATTCATTTTACAGTGAAAAAGCTTTTTAGCTAGTTTTGTTTTAAATGCTACATATTATTTAATAGATATTATAACCATGATAGCATATTTCTAAGAAACAGTGGTTTTTGGTATTTAATAACCTCTAGAGTCTAGGTATATAAATTAAATTTAGTCATCCATTCAAGTACCAACTACGCCCCATGTCGCTTAACTTTAAACTTTAGTATTTAACATGTTGTTTTTTATAAATATCAATTTAAATTGGTAGTGTATAATAATCAACATTTTTACAAGGATGTTTTTAAATAAAATTATTAAGAGTCAAATTATAAAAAATTTAAATTTTCCTTTCTTAAAATCTTGTAATTCGACCAATGATAACTTAATTAAAAATTATCCTGTAACAATTTAGATAATCTTATGATCTTCAATTTTTTTATATAGATGATATTTAAAACAATTCAATTTCTTAGAAATATTCAACATCTCTTGAAGCAAATTTCATGTGCCAAAAAACTGTGATGTCATGTCTTCGTAATATAGTATCATAATTTTAAATTTTATAATCATTTGTGTTTTTGATCCATAAATTTTTTTTAAGAATGTGGCTAACAGTGAGAAATAAATGGTATAAAAAGGCATTTTTATATTTTACATTTGCGTTATTGGAATAAATAAAACAAAAATAAGTAATAGCTTAATTGTATTATAATGTTTTGATGCGTGCCGTGTTTGTTACAGCAAAAAAATATTTTGTACTTTTTTATTAATTTATTTTATAAATTTCAAATAAATTAATAGGAAAAATACTAGAACAAGAGATACTCAGGTACTCTAATTTAAATGTGTCGTGAGCCTATTTTTTAATTTATTTAATAATAATAAATGATTAGAAGTTTGTAGGAATTATAAACTTATATTCTGCAGAAATACAAATCTGTTAGAACATTATATATTATACTTAAAAATAGTATGTATACTTGTTCATCTGTTCTATGATAATCGGAATCAGCTGCCGCTTGATCTTGTGCTGTCTTATCATCATCGACTTCAGTACCAGTAGGCACTTCTTTAGGATATGGTAATCCCCTAATTCTATAAAACTCCCTTTCGCGTTTTATTTCATCTAAGGAATGATTAATTTTAATACTTTTATTTATATACTCTAATATGATATTAAAGTTGTCTTATATACCTAACTGAAGTCCAGGTACTAGTTTAAATACAATATCTTGCATTGTACGATCAAAACTTATGTATTGCAATGGATGTGATTGATGTATTACAATTTGACAAGTTGGACAGCTGTTGTTCTCTTCTAAATGTTTTACAAGACAACTTTTGCAAACTAAATCAAATAAAAAATGTTTAAATTAAAATAATATTATTAGGTATTTGAATTTAAATATACTAACATGTATGTAAACACTCTGTTACTGTTGTGGCATCTACTAAATACCCTCTACATATTTTACAGGTAATATGACAATTAAGAGTTTTTAATTTAATCAATTTTTCCATTATTATTCACGAAACTATATTCTTTTTAAGAACAAAATACAATAAAGAATACTATCTATAATATGATAAATAGTTATTACTTATTACAACTAAGAAAAATAAAAATATAAAAAAATTTCAACATAACCATAAATATAGGACATCAAATCACAGAATAAAAAAATAACACTGTATATATAGATTGAATGTTTTGTTAACAATTTATTTAGGTATGTTAATTCCTAGCGCGATCTGACAATTGAGTAAGTATATCATAGTATCAGAATATAACCATAGAATAAGGTTACCATATAACAAAAGCACAGAATATTCTGTGACAACAGTATCCGTATTCTACGGTATCAACTATCAAGTACACTGTGTTACTATACATATTGTATTGATGCTGTGACCATTTTGCGCATGCGTAAGCACCATATTATGAATCTAGAAATCTTATCAGTTATAAATAATATAATCCAAAGATTAGAATAAGGAGTCGCACGCATAGAAAAGAGATTTTGGTCGCAAGATTAAATTGCCAAGGTTGTTTTACTTTAACACGCGTAGTATAGGAATCAATAATGTTTTTTGAGTTTTATCATAGAAAATAAAAAAAATTAGCAATATCTAGTCCATAGATCGATCATCGATGGTTTTTAATCTATGATTTTACTCTATGGTCTGTGGTGTCATAACCTATTATATTTTTGTAGATTGTAAAGTGTGGCCAACCCAATTTTAAAATAAACTGGTTTTACTGATAAGTCTACTGTCAAAATTTGATAATAAACTTGCATAATGTTTTAAAAGAAAATTAAACATTTAAAATATTTTCTGTGAAATTGTGTGTAATGTAAAATCCAGGAAATATAAATATAATGTTCCAAGATACTTACATGCCTTACAACAATGATGTCATTTGAAAAATAAGAAGTTGTATTCAATCGCAGTTATTGTAAAGGTAATTAAAATTTTTTTTTTAAATAGTACATTTAGGTACTTAACTATATTCTGTCTATAGGTCACTATTTTTACAATCAATATTCATTAAGAAAATATTTATAATATACCATTTACCTACTCAAACATTAATTTGAAATTTAAATTTGAGACTATTTTCTATTAATAAAAATATGTATAAGATAAGATAATATATACTGACTTTAAGAGTCATGACTAGAATTAGAAATTTCAACATTAAATTATTCAATTTCTTTAAATTTATGTACCTAATAGTATTAATTATTATGGGAATATTATACAAGCATTTTTAGCACAATAAGAAAAAACAAATTTAAATTACAATCAATTATAAATAAAATAATTATAATTAAGTTGTTCCTAATAAAATAGTCAAACTAATTTGCAAAATAAATGCTATTTATTGCTATTATGCTATTGCTAAATTTAAAAATATTGCTTGCAACAACATGACAATTGACAGCTAATCTGATATTGTATTTGCCATTCATAGACAACTGGTGTATAGTTTAATCCCAATGTCACCGCAAACAATTTGTTATAAAACATACCTAACTAGAAATGTACTAGGTACTTTTTATAAAGTCAAATGATTATTGTTATATCCTGGATACAATAAAAACAAATATATAAAATGTTTCCTTGCCTTCTAGAAATGAACAGCTTAAAAAATCAGAACTTTTATTCTCTTCATTATCAATTATCAACTTACTAGAATATTAGGTTTTAACTAATTTTAGTCATTTCTATAAATGTTCATTGTGATCAACAAATGTATGAACTACTTTTTTTGTTTGTAATCTTCAAAATTGTTTCCGAATTACTTAACATGAATGAAGAAATAAATTCAACTAAAAAAATTTAATTTACCTATGGTAGTTACATGCTAAGAAAGAGTCTAGTCGAGTCGGCGGTGATTGATTTCCACCTCGCTATAAGGGAAGGGGCAAAACCACGCTACGTTGACATACAAAGGGTCACTATTTATTGACTATTGTCATACATGTGTATGGTATACCGGGTTATTTTGTGTAAAATTGTATTCAAACATGCTTGTAACAGTCAAGTTTTCATCCGCCCCCAGGGCTCTTTCTTAACACATGGGATTTTTAAGATGTTCTGTATAGGCATTTTTTATGACATTTTAAGAAAAATGAAAATTTTATCATTTAAAATTATTCAAGTACCTACATTTTAAAAGTAATTAAAAAATATAACTATGTCAGTACCACTTTTTATTGTTGCATAATCATGTTGCGTAAAATATTTGTGAACAAAACTGTTTTACGAGAAAAAATTGTTCTCGGACTGTAGTCCTAACTAAAAATCCAAATTTTGACACAATGTTGTAGACAAAATTATCTGTATTCTACCATCAACTTTTTTTCGATATCACAAGTATCACTGTTATGTTCTTAATATTGTGTCAAAATTTGATTTCTTAATTAAACTACAGTCCGAGAACAATATTTTCTCGCAAAACAGTTTTTTTATGATAAAATAACACGTGGCGTCCTTTTAACGTACACGTATTTCTAAACTTATAAATACAAGTTTAAAAACCATTAATTTATTATAAATAATATCGGCTAAATATCTAATACTAAGTAAAAAGTAAATGATCAGGTTAGGTTATTATATATGTATGTACCCCCATACTTTAATTTTATTACTTTAAATATGTTATGTTATTTTCAAGTTTATTTATGAACTCGATTTTTGTTAAGTATAGTATTTAAAATTTGTTAATTGTGTTTAAATTTAAAATTAATTATTTTAATTTTCAGAAAAATTTAATCTGTAATGGAAGATATTGATATAAATATATCAAAGATCCTTACAGCATTTAATATGGAAGCAGATGCTGACATTTGTGCAAAGTTGGTAAACTTTGAGTTAATTAATTTTGATGATAATGTAATGGAGATATTACATGGTATAAATGGAATAGGATATGAAATTGATGAAAATGTATACTCATTACCGAGTATGTCTGTAAATAGTCTAAATGAGCGAAAAAACCAAATCATCATGAGCCATCATGAACTTGCTCGTAGATATTACGATAGCCTGACGTTTTCTAAAAGACTGCACAAAAAGTTATCATTATTAAGCCATTTATATGATATACTTCATGTTAAATATTACTCATCTAAGGTAATATTATAATTTATAAATACAATTTATTTAATATTTGTTTATATTGTGAATATATTCATAATAATTATTTTTACTAATATAATTGTATTTCTTTGTAGGAAGATAAAAATGTTCAAATTTCAATGGTGCCACAAAATTCTATTGAAGAAACCACAAAGCCAATTGTTAAGTTAACTGGACAACAAGTACTTATACAATTGACTGTGAAAACAGGACTTACAATGTTTTTTACATTATTAAAACAAAGTTGGGAAAATAAAAATGCAAATGGTAAATTATACCCATAGATATTTTTGTGTTGATTTAATCATATTATTTAATCAATATTCTTTATAGATATAAATATGGGTTTAGAAGTTCTTAATACTGCGCTGACTCTTATGCGAGAATTAACTCCTCTTTCTTTAAGTAGTAAAGCTGAATTACCTAAACTTGGTTTGGATTGTTTAGATAATGTTATGCATTTTGTAAAAGAATGTTTAAATGCGGATTTTATAAAAAATATGAATGGTAAAATTATTTTCTATTAAACCATCATGTGTTTTTACTTAATTAACATAATTTTAAATTTGTGTAGTTAAAGAACAACTTGCAGAACTATCATTATTATTAGCATATCAACGAGAATCTCTTATTTATTTATTGGAATGGATTGATATGGCTTTAAATATTGATGATATTTGTTTACCTTTTGAAAAACTTTATCGAGTCTTGGAAGAAATGTCATCTATATTGACTTTTGCTTTTGGATTAGAAGAATTTGAGAACTATAAATCTAAAAGTTGTATACCATTGAAAGACGTTGCTGTATTACTAATGAAAAAAGTAACTGTTTATTTTTAATTTAAAATAATTTACTGTTTATTTAATGTAGTTTTAAATAAATTTAGCTTGTTAGTTTTGGAGAAACTTCTGTCGTTCGTACTCCCTTAAATCAAAATTCTGCTGAATTACCACAACCTTTAAGTGAAGTATTTATGTGGGGAAGTAATTCATCAAATCAACATGCTGAAGGAGCAACAGAAGTTACAGATATACCCCGACTTGTCAGATCATTATCAGATGTACAACAAGTAGAAGCAGGACAATATTGTACATTTATTATAGATACTAAAGGTGGCGTAAGTGCTTGTGGAAAAAATAGTTATGGCCGCCTCGGCTTAGGTAACTCGTCTAACCAACCAGTTCCTAAACGCATTAACATAAATTGCAAAATTAAACAAGTATCTTCATCAAAAGGCTGTGATGGTCATTCTTTAGCCTTAAGTGATACAGGTGAAGTATATAGCTGGGGAGATGGTAAGTTTAATGCAGTACTCTGTTATACATGTTAAATTATTATTCAAAGATGGATTTTTTGAAGGTGATTATGGGAAATTAGGTCATGGAGATGTAGTAACACATAAAGAACCAAAATTAATCCTAGGGCCATTTGTTGGTAAAGTTATAGAATTAGTCAGTGCTGGTTATAGACATAGTGCTGCAGTTACTAGTGATGGACAATTATACACTTGGGGTGAAGGAGATCATGGTCGATTAGGTATTTTTTTAAAACTGTTTCTTTTAATATTATGTACCTAGGTGTTTAAAAAGAACACAAATGTTTAATTATAAAAAATACAAAATATTTTCAAACTTTTTATGCTCTTTCTATATAAAGGATATAGTGCACATTTTTATTTATAGGTCATGGTGATTGTAATCCTAGACTTATACCCACACTTGTTAAAAGCTTAAGTGATATGCCAGTAGGCTATGTAGCTTGTGGTTCAACTCATACATTAGCTTGTTCACGTGATGGAAATACTGTTTGGTCATTTGGTTCTGGAGATAATGGAAAACTTGGTCATGGTAATACATTAAGATTGTATAAACCTCAAAAAATTGATGGACTTAGACATTATAAAATAAAAAAAGTTGCCGCTGGAATACATTTTTCGGTTGCATTAACTTGTACTGGTCAAGTATGTATTTTTTTTTTATTAATTGATAGTTTTTAATTTTACCATTATAATTTAATCAATATTACTTGTTAATGTTTCATTAATAATTTATAAAAAAAACCAGAATACTCTTAAAATAATGCTTTCTAATAAATAAAAATGTTAAAAACAAAGTATAGGTATACCTTATATTTAGTGCAGTAGGTAGAACTCCAACTTTAGGGAATGGCATAGCTATGGGTGGTATGGAGTACAGTGGTCAAGAGTTTGTTGTTAGACTGCATCGTTCATGCCATTATCAGTTTACACTATGGCATTGTTGAGAAAACATTTTTGTTGTCTAGAAATTTATTTAAAATGATGGTTAGCTAATAACAATGTAATGTGACTTTTGAGTTTGCTTTGCTGCACTTGGTCGATATGCTTCCATTTCACCATTTCCAATAAAAAAAAAAATGTTTAGGCTTTTTGTTCTCAAGGCTAAGGTATATTAGTATTTTCCAACAATATTGGAAGCTCCAAAGAAGACAATAATGTAAAAAATTGATGCAATTTTGCATGAACTGAACAGTATACTGAGGGTATATAAAGGATTAATTTTTTTCAATGTGGAAGGTGAACACTACAGTAATATCATTTTTAAAACTAATTTATTTAAAATGGATTGTGTGTACTATTCTGAAAAAAAAAAATGTATATTTTGTTATTGTTTTCTGTCTATGTATAATATGAAAATATTTTTAGTAAATAGTAGGATTGTAATAAAATTATTTGTATTATAAAATAATTATTATTAACTTTGATTTAGGTATTTACATGGGGCCAAGGATCAAATCTTGGATGTGGCTCATCAGAAATTACTCTTTTTGCACCAGCTGTTGTTGAGGATTTAATGCAACAAATGATTATTGATATATCTGTAGGAGATTCTCATTGTTTGGCATTAACCAGAAATTGTGCAGTGAGTTTATATATATATATATATTTATATGTATATAAATACAATTGTGAATATTTTGAATAAGACTTCAGTTTCTAATCCTAAATTATTTAGAAAGTTCAAGGGTAGTATTGTATATAATCTATCAGAACATATAAATGGAGATTAAGTATGCAATAAACCACATTTAGCATTCAGTGACATACACATTGACAAGAGTCTTCGACATATATTATAATGGGGGGTGTTTTAGTTATTTTATTAATGTTTGTACCTTAAGGCCTTACAATGTTTACATTGTACATATAGCACATTATAATAGTATTCAAATTGTATTAGTGTATTATGATACAAATATCCAATTCTGCTGGTCATAAAATAAATATTATTAAATTTGAAAATACTTAAAGACTATATAAAAATGGTAAAAAAAATTATTACATGAATAAATAGTACATGAGGTAAAACAAATTTCTGTAGTCAAATTATTGTTGTAGGACAATATGGGTCTATGATTTTATACAGGAATTACTGACGTGGCTTAAGTTATTTGTTTATATTTTATAAAAAAAAAAACCAAGACGATTTTCAAAAGTCTGTGTGTTGCTAAATTTTGGTGTATATTTTATCGTTTTAAAATAAATATTAAAAATATAGCATATGCCCAGTTTTTAAGGGGTTATATAATATTAATGTAAGACATTTTAAGAAATATGTAAAAAACAATTAAAAAATGCAATACCACTTTTTATTAATATGTAATCACAATATTAGTTTAAATAAAACATATTTACGCAAAAAGAAAAAAAACGTTATTTTAATATTCTATGTAAGTATTCAAATTGAATATTTATTTTATATGATAAAATGTATATCAACATTTAGCAAAACAATTGGACTTATGAAAATTTTATTTATTTAAATTTTGGTATCACACTCTTATTATTAAAAAAATACGTACGATGTATGCTGTATTTTTAATATTTTATATAATTATTATTTAATATTTATTTTAAAACAATAAAACGTACATCAAAATTTAGCAAAATAAAAACTTACAAAAATTTTCTTAATTTTTTTAATTGAATATAACAGAAAATATAAACAAATAACTTGAGCTGCATCGATGATTCCTATATAAAAAAAAAGGCCGCCGCCGCTTTATATGATTTTATGATGTCACATGTCATTATTATTCAAGCTCTTCTAGCACCTCAATGAATCAACATAGACAAATTTGAGTACTACCATTAATTTTACTAATTATTTATATATCATTGAGCCTTAGTATTTTTTTTTTGTTTTATGGTCCTTTAAACTTAAATATTAAATGTTACATGTAGCTTGGAATAATAATAATTAATATAACTATTACATACTTCATCAAGTTAAAAAATATATTATCTTATATAGTAATCCTTTTTGTTATCCACGGTTGAGTTGGAAATATGGGATTTAATTACTTGCATAGAGCTTCCTATTACTTGCATAGGATATTCTGGACTGGAAACGATATGGAAGGCAGTTAGTAATGGTGCAATTACATTTGTTATGGTGAATTAGTTAGTGGGAAACCTAAGTGATTATTTATCATGTTATTCTAGCAAACATATACCATACCACACATATGTAACTTATAGTCTGCATATGAATATGTCGGAGCTAGTAATAAATATGATCTTATACTTTTAGAGTGAAATGTAGCTACTGTGAAAAATGTATAAAAAAAAGTTATTGGTTTTGAAAGAAAAATTGTGCAGAAAATCTTTTGAACTATGAATTGTCATTATTTATAATTGGAGAATAAGAAAGAATAACAAACTGGAGTCGCTTATCAGAAACCATAGTAAATAAGAGACTGTAATGAGCAGTAAGCACAGAGAAATTAAAATCCATTCAATTGTATGTGTTAGAAACAAACCCTGCAGGAAAAAAACCATTCAAAATATCACAAATTAGATGAAAGATGGGCAAAAAACTGTAGATGGCCTACAAAAAGGTTTGGATTAGAAAGTACGAGAATTAGATTAGGGTGTATGACAGGAATGACAGGATGTTTTTAAAGTAGGGTGAGCATATGGAAGTGCCTAAAAATTTTTAAAAATTAAATTTTGAAATGCTAATTATTTGGAAAATAAATATAAAGAAAATAATTTATATAATATATATTATACTTATGGAAAATAATGAGAACAAATTTCAATTTCAATGAAAATAAATGACTAAAATGCTAAACTATTTTAAAATAAGATTACGAAATGATAATACTCTGGAAACCTGAATATATTGAATATAAAATCATGGAATGATAATAATTTGGTAAATAATTTTGTTGTGTTCATAGATCCCCTTGTGTATCGATAAAATTTTTTATTTCTGATTTTTGTATATTTTTGTAGATTGTAATATGCATAATTAAATAAAAGGTATTCTTAAAAATTCCTCCCTTATTTTATTTTAAGTAGTTAAATTAACAGCTATTTGAATTTTTATTCCCATTTCTAGGCATTCCCGCTTTTTGTTATATTATTACACTAGCATAGATATTAGGCATTATCATATATATGATAGGCCAGTCAAATTAGATGGAGAATCAGCTTTAGTACGAAAAAATTAGGAACAAGCTGATTTCTTAATAGTGTCATTGCAAATAACATGTAAAAATTCTCTATCGATAATACTATATTCAAAGGTTACTCGAGGTTAAAAGTCACGCAAATAGCCTATTCGCAAATATCTCGATTTTATTTGTTTACTACAAAAAGTTTTATTATAGAAAGATAATTATTTGTAGAAGAGATAATTATCTGCAAAATAGGTAATATGCATTTTCATATACTTGGGTGTTCTCAGAATATACAACTTGCCAAAGGACCGTTTTTTTTTTTTTTAAATATGATTTTTTATTAAAAAATATAGCATTTTCATTAATTACTCACTTTCTATTGAATAAAAATTGTAGAGGAAGGAATTTTCTATAAAATAGTGTATTTTGTATGTACAAACCACAATTTGAAACTGTTATATGGCTTTTAATATATCAACCTACAAAAAATTTATAATAATACGAATGCATTAATTTTCCTGGTATAGTGTGGAATGGATAAAAAGCATTTTAAGGAAAGACTAAGTAATGAGCTGCAAAATTATCAAAGGCTATACCCTATTAAAAAAAAAATATATTTACAACAAGAAGTTTCAAATAAAAACTATTCATCATTTAATTGTCCATATATATTTTGTTATTGTATATTTTTGTCTAGGTGTAAAAATTTAGGCCAGAAAAAGTGCAAATAAATAAATCCTTTTTTCTATGATGCATTGGAAATGCATCGATAGACTCTTTTAAAAATATTTTTGAATAATATGCAGTAATATTTTTGAGTAGATATGTACACTAAAATTCTACGAAAAGATTATTTATCTTGTGTACAAATAAATGTGTAAGAATGAACTTGAACCAAACTTTTAGTTTTAATGTCAAATCCGAACTTCAAAATATTGAATAAGCAAAAAAAAATGTCATGAACTTTTTTAAAATGACATACTTTTACAACACCGTAATTAATCAAAAGCAAAAATCATAGTCTTTTTTTTCGATAGCCCAAATTGATTTAAAATACTTTAAAAATATTTTGTCTAAAGTTCAAACTTCTAATCAAGTTAGGTTCGGTTTGATTATTGAACTCTTAAAGTTCAGTTTGATTTTTCGAACTTTGAACTATTTATTTCTATTTCTTTTGTCCCACCTCTAATATAATACACATATACTTTTATATCTATATTATCAATGCTCTGTTACTTTTATAATAAATAAATAACATGAACACATAATATATAATAAAATAATTGATTTGTATTTATTTAAACATAGGTACATAGGATAGATACATATAGGTACATATTTTACAACTTAGACATTTTCAGAACTAAATCTATATCTAAATTTTACCTATAAGTATTTAATAATCAATACCTATTTTACTATATAGTATGATATATTATGAGTATCGAAATTTAAGGTTTGACATTTTTGCCTGCGTTTGGTCTTGATATTAGAAATTAAAACCTTATTTTACAAAAAAGTGTGATTTGGTTTAAGAGGACGCTATACTCGCATTTGTTGTCTCTGTCTATCTAATAGATAATTTAGCAAAATCATACTACGCAGAATTGAAATTTTGGCGTTTAGGTTAAATTTAGTGTAGACCATCTATTACAAAATTTAAAGAGAAGAATATTTAAAATTAGTTTAAACTCTAAAGTTAACCAAAATGCCATCATTTAAATTCTATGTTATGTGTATAATTTTGCTATATTGCCAATTAGATAGACAGATACAGAAAATATGGGTATAGTGTCCTCTTAATAATTGCAACACACAATTTATCAAAATTAGAGGTTTTATAATGAAAATTGTTTATCACTGAAATATATAGTCATGTCATTAAATTTTCCATTTTTTTTTTTTTTTTTTTACCGTATATATTTAATATATCCTCTAACAGTATCCAATCCAATGAGCAAAGTTCCCACCCCTTTTTAATTTTATAAACAATTCAAATAATAATAATAAATTAAAAATCACTACCTATTTACCTGTTTATATTTATAATACGATATAGGTATATAATCTTACTTAGTTTTATATAATAATAATTTTTATTAGGTTTATGCATGGGGTTCTAATGGAAAAGGCCAGTGCGGACAAGGCCATTCAACTAGTCCTGTTAGTCGACCTAGCAAAGTTATTAACTTAGAAGGTAAACAAATAAATCAAATTTCTGCTGGAACTTCTCATAGTGTTGCTTGGACGACTTTACCACCAGACAGGTATATATAAATTACAGGTATATATACATATATATATATATACAGGTAAAACATAAATAATTTTACATTATTAAAAGTATAATAAATATATTAAATATAATAAAAGTTGTAATAATGAATTTACTTTTAATTATTATTTATTTGTATTGAACAAAAATTAGTATCACTATGACTAGAAAAGTATTAGTGAATTAAGTAGGAGTTCAATATATTCTTGTTATAGCAATTGAAAAATATATAAAAGTTTACAATAATCAATCATTTTGATATATAACTAGTTATAAATTAGCGATGACATACACATATTGCAGTTAATTTATTGTTTAATTATTTTAACAGAATTGAACATCATGTGTGTTAGTTTAAAAAAAAATTAAAACTTTCAAATATTTTAATAGAATTTAAAAATATCCTAATTAATTCTAATAAAGTACAAAGAAAAAAATCTTACAGCTTCTATATAGTTTATCTCGGGGGTGGGGTGGGGGGTAATAATATTACCTAGCATAATATAAGAAAAATTCTACCAAAATCAAACTATAAAAAAAAAAAAAAAAAAAAAATAATAATTGGATAAATCTAAAATGTACATTTTCTGATGAATTATTTTTCAAGTACCTATTTTAAAAGATAGTAAGATAGTTTATAAGTAAAGACTCAATTCTTGTGCAGTTGCAATTTTTATTGCAATTTTTATTATATTTATTATATTTATTTTTATTATATGGAAAATATTTTTGAAATGAATATTTCAAAATTTGTAGGTGTTCAATAATTATATCTTGTACGTCCTGAGGAAAAACTTCTTTTGATGATTCTAAAAATGCAGAAATAGTTGGAAAGTAAAATTGTGTTTAGAAGTGAAAATTTTCTTCATAACTCAAATTTTTTGGCTTCAATGTTATCCTCAGCACGGAAAATATTATCTTCTATCTCTTGTAAATTTATATTTAACGAGTTTAGAGATTTAAAAAATTAGCTAAATGACCACTGACTGTACAGAGTCATTTAAAATTATTGAAATAAGTAGCATATTTTAGTTTTAGTAGCTCCCATAGAATTATTTAAAAAACACATTCTGATTTTATTTTTTAGCTCAAACACACGTGACACAACTTTGCCACGTGATAACCATTGTACTTCTGCGTGCAATAGTAACTACTTGTGTATGTTTCCCATATCTTCACAAATTAAATTAAAAATGCGGGAATTCAAAGTTCTAGCTTTTTTTAAGTTAACTACTTGCACAATATCGTGTAAATTTAATTTGGCATATTTTTGCAACTAAAGCTTCTATGAATACAACAATGATGCCAAATGATAGACGAATTAATTGTTTTAACACAAGCTTGAAAGCCTTATATTGTACCAGACATTGCACGAGCTCCATCTGTACTAACCGCCCTACAATTATCCCATTTGATATTATGACTCAATATAAAACTATTTAATACATTAAATATTGCTTCACTTGTAGTATTGGAAGGTAGAGATATGCAAAATAAAAAAAAATCTTCAGTAATAGTATTATGATATTCATAGTGGACATATGCAAGTAAATTTGTGTCATTACAAATGTGTGTTCTCATCTAATTGCAAAAAATAAATTTTACTTGTTTTAATACTTTTTTCTGAAATTTCAACAATTCTGTTCTTAACTATGTTGTTTGATAAAGAAACCGTATTTAATTAATTCTATGCTTTATATCCTAAGATAGCAGAAACCATAATTTTAGCAGCTGGTAAGATCAATTTTTCAGCAATAGTATGTAGTTTGCCACTTACTTTTTGCAACAAGCAAAGATATTTGATAAGATGCTGTTACAGCTCCTTTATTATTAGTATTAATTGCAGTCTTTTTAATTATTTTTTTACTTTGTTCTAATCCAATTGTTTTCATTTTAAAAAATTGTTTAGATTTTATAAGAAAAACTGTATGTTTAGTTTTGTAAATTATGTCGATGTTTAGCTGGCTTCATCGGCTCATTTGATAATATTTCATAGCATATGACACATTGGGGTCTTTCTTTGTTATTTACATTTACACTCATGAAACCAAAAGCTATGTATTCTTCTGAAAACTTTTCCACTTTTAGAACATGAAACGCCTTCATTTTCTTCGTTCATAGTGGTGTCATTATTTTGTAACCAGTGTTTCATTATAAAAAAAATGAACTTGTACATAATAAAAAATAACTGAAACTATTGGACACTATTCAAAGTCAGCTGCAACAAACAAACTATCGGTTGTTTGACCGACTCAATTAGAGGTCTCTAATCTTAATTGTTTTTCAATGATAACCATTTCAACAATATATTTATGATCAACAGTGTTTCCCTCCCTATGTGATACAAATATTACATCAATATTTTCGTTTTATGTATACTATATAGTATATAGTATTTTCAATTTACGTTTGCGGACTCTCTCTTGTATACTTTCAGACCCCTAGGGGTCCGTGGACTATAGTTTGAGAAAACATGCTCTATTAGATAGATAGTGGTAATAAACATGGGTATAACATTCTCTTAAGAATGAGATCTTATTTAACCATAAATATATATGATGTAAAAATTAAAATAAATGAAGTTTTATTCTTAACTAATTAATTTTTAATTTTCCTAATTATTAGGCAAACAAACGTTTGGCACAGTCCGTTCTGTATTGATTTACACGAAAGTACATTTAAATGGTTAAGACAGTTTATTGAAAAATATTGTGAACAAATAGAGTCTCATGAATCTACACCAAATGAGTATATCATTTTTATTCTAATTGAAGATCTCTATTACTTATGTATAAAAATAATAAATTAAATATTTTTGTTCTTAGTATTAATGAAGAAATGTTAATATTGAGTCTAAATATGCTTAATAATCATTTATTTTTTGCTCGTGTATCTGGACATAAATTTTCTAAACTACTTGGTAATGAAACTAGTCAACTTCGTACACTTCTTTTAAAGTAAATATTAAAATTATAATATATTCATAACTTGAAATTTATATATGAGTAAATTATAATGGATATTATGTATAGACTTGTTGATTTGCAAGTAAAAGAAGTAGTGGAAAGAAGTTTAATGGATTGTTTATCTACCGGTGCATCACTTCTTTTACCTCCATTAACGGGTCGTCTTAGTATTCTTAAATCTCTTCTTGCCCAAGAAACAAATTTAACCAGAGGACAAGTAATATATATTACATAATAACAATAAATTAAATTAAGCATCTTATATTTATTCTAATTTCTTAAATTTTTTTTTTTTTTTTAGAAATTGCTTTTAGATGTCACGGTTTCTAGTTTAAATGATAATAGTCATGTTAGTTCATTGTTCCGAGTTAACTCAACGGACCTTTATGAAAATCGATACTCATCAATTGAAGAAGTTATGAAACTACTGCTAAAACATTTATCAATCAGTACTGTACGTATAATTTGTAAATTAAAAATTTTTAATAAAATAATATAAACAAATTATTAATTTATTATTTTATATAGCCGGGATGGAAAATGTTTTTGGAAATAAATAAATATAAATTATGAAAAAAAAAAATATGCTTCTTATGCTCAATATGTACATTTTTTTAATCAAAGTAAAATTGAGGATTTTTGATTATATCTAAACAAGTTTTCAAATTAAACGAAAAATCTGGTAAAAAAGTAAATTAATTAAACTTTGTTTTGTTATATGTATTTAAAACGCAAGTTAAATGATTATTTTATCTGAGTTCAGATTGAAGTATAAATTTCACTATATACCCAATGTTTTGTAAAATCTTACCCTAAATTAATGTGTCAAAAAATGTCACCAAATTGTCATCAAAATTGTCATTATCAATTAACATTAACATTTTTTAAAAAAAACCTTACTTTTATAAACTCGTTTAGATATAATTGAAAATCCACAATTTTACTTTCAAAAAAACAACACACTGAACATAAAATTGTAGGAATTTTGCCCTTTCTCATACAAAAATTTAAAATGAAACAAAATGCAAAGAAAAGCAAAATTTTTAAAATTAATTAATAAACATATTATTAAATATTTGTTCTGTTTTTTTTTTTATATGACATACAAGTAATAAATATTTAATAAAAAATGTAATTCTGAATAAACAATATTTTATTTATTTATAAACAAAAATTAAAAACATTTTCCATCCCTTAATGAGCTTTTAATTAAATTTAACTTATTTAGACTAAAATATAAAACTCTAGTTTAATAATAAATAATCTAGTTTAATTATTAATTAATATTTTTATATAATTTTTTTTTTAGATAACTTTGTTGGAGTCAAATGATTATTCTTCATTTAAAAAAGGAAATAAATTAGATATGACACTTAGTTCCCTTCATAAGTTATTACTATCACATTTATTGGCATATAATATAAAGACATATCATTTTAGTAATGTAAGTATTTAAATAAAAATATTGTAGATTATATTATAATTAAACCTATTATTATTATAGTATTCTATGTTATGAATGAGTAATTCTTCTAATATTGAATTAACATCATATTTTTTGGTTATTTAATATTATTAAATCTTTTTCTATATTGAATTTTATATTATGGTTACTTACATTCTAAGACATGCTTAGCAAATTTAGATTTAAGAGAAGATAATTTATTTTTGAAATATGTCAAATTTTAAAACTTCTACTTGTTTTTCTAATGAAAAATGTATTGTAGCTTCATAAAAACTTTAAACACCATAATTCTCATAATTGATAGAAACTATTTAAAAAATGTTTGGATTTAATATTTATGAGTTTAATTGAATTATTATTGGTTTTAAAGTAATTTTTACATTATTATTATTATTTAAAATATTAGCAAATTTACCTAATAAAAAGTTATGGTATTTCATAGAATGATAATTAATTTAATTATTACTAGGTAGTATATTAATAGGATTATATAATTTTACTTTAATTTTCTTTATAGTATTTATATCAAAATTATTTTAAATTCCCATGTTACAAATTATATTGAATTTATTTTCATAGTTAGATTTGTTTAATTGAACGTTCATATAATATGGAATTAAAATAAGACCATTTTTGTGAAACTGGATAGTTAGAATCATTTGGAAATATTATATCAGTTTGAGTGGGTTTTTTATATAATTTATTTATTAATTATATTCAAATTAAATTTATTGTTAGAGATATTTGTTGTAAGATCTAAGAAGTTAATTTTATTATCTATTTGTGTTTCAAGTATAAATATATTATATAAATAATATTCAATTACATTTTAATTCCATATTATATAAACTCAATTGATCCCTACGTTTGTAGCGTCTGTTTTAATATATCTATGTTACTAGTCATCGTTTAATATTTTGTTTTTTATTATTAGTATATTATGTTTATTAATTATATTTTTGTACTCCATTTTTGTTTTTTTATTATTCATTTGTAACTTGATGATTATGAAATGAATTATTATTTATAATCCTTTTTAACTAAAAATAATGCAAGGTTTACATCCTCTTTTTCTTAAACTTAACTTGTTAGGGTTCTTGGACAAGCCAAGATAAACGGATCGAGTTATTAAAGCTGGTTTACACTAGAGGCCTGATGCTACCAACATGAAATATCTTGTTGGCTATCCTCAGATAATTAACTACGGTTCTTGTGTGCTAAAACATGCGTTTCTAAATAAATTTTAAGTATAATAAGTAATATTATAATATTATAAGTAATAATTTTTAAGTATAAAATAATAATAAAATAATATTTAAGTTTATTTAAACCATTAAAATCGAGGAATTTTTATTTTGTTTTTATCGCATCCTCATTTACTGTCTTTGTCTATCTAATATGCAAAATAATTAAATCATGCTACACAAGATTTTTGTTTATGGTCTAAAAGGATGTGTTACCCATATTTGTTGTTTCTATCTAACCAACTGTTAATATACAAAATTTACGTTCAGCACTTCTATCACAACTTTGTTATTTTTAATATTAGAGTAAATTGACCTATTACCAAATTTATACTTGAGATTATTATCTATGCTTTGTCAATGTCTTTTATTACAATATTTTAAATTTGAAAAGATTACAACTATTTTTAAATCCCAATAATTTAAATAGATATATTTTTCTTTAAAATTAAAATTATTTAAAATGTACATGAATTAATATAGTTGTAAATATTTTTTTGTTGTTTTATAGTATTGTCTTAGTATGAACCGTCTTTTTCTTAATCATTTGGAAGCATACTTACTGTTTGCTAACAAAATATTTACAATGGCCGCTTTTTCTTATAAAGATGAACATCATGATTTTTTTAATGGTATTTAATCTGTATTAAATATATTTATTTGTTGAAAAAATAATATATTTAATTTGTACATTTTTATTTCAGCTGTTTTATCTACGTCTATAGTTGAAGAAACATTGATTAATACATTAAATTCATTAACATTTTTAAAAAGTGATCACATTCAACCTGTCATAACATCTTTAATAAATACAGTTCAATCACTCCATACATTAAATCAAAAAATGTGTTCCAATGGTATAAATATATTTGTATATATATGTTTTAAAGTCTACTATTAATTATTTTAATATTTAGATCCTGATAAAATGAACGAATCTATTTGGTTTATTGAATTGGAGTCAGCATTTTGTTTATTAATTGGTCGTTTAATAAGTTATGGAATAATAAGTTCACCATTATGCCCATCTGAAATACATAATGAACGGTGGTTAAAAAACAAACTGTTTTCTTCAGGCATTGAAAAATTAGATGATAAAAGTATTTTTGGTAAGAAACAAAAATATATTTCAATTTATAATTTAAATATATATATATTGAGTATATTGATAATTTAAATAGGCATGTATTATGAAAAAATAAAAATGTATGTACCTAGTAATAGCCAACTTTTTTGACATCTTGAAATTATTAATTTATAAATTAAAACCCTATAGTATTTATCATAACAAATTATGACTAGTTGTGGCCAACCCCCATTGTACTTGTGCCAAAAGTAGTACATTGGTGAAATTTCAGTGGCATTTATTAATAGAACTTCTTAAAATTTTCTTTTAAAAATTATATTGATACTTTTGAGTAGCAATTAATAATAGTAGCATCCTTTATTTTTTTTTTAAATATAGTAAAATAATATAACTAGATCATAAATATAATAAAGAACAAAGTATTTATATAAGACTTTATTTTTATACTATAGCTGTAGCATTCATAACGGCTAACGGATCATGTTAAAGTACCATAGAGCTACTAATAAATTTGAATTGGCTAGAGTTAATTAAAAAAAGAGAGAAATTCCATTGTCCAATAATATCACAGATCATAAAACCTAAATTTTAAGTAGGACATTTTTTACAATTTTTACAACTAGGTGTGAAACATGTTTCTCGCTAAGTCTATGTATAAATGTCATTGAAATTGAGAAATTGTATTTATTCAATTATTCTTTTTTAAACATAATAAAACTATTATATAATTATGCAAACCTACATACAAACTAATTTAATTATTTTTTGACAGCTTTTAATATTGCATTTACAAAACTCAATTTTTTAGATAACAATTATTATATTTTTTCAAATGTGTACTATTAGTGTACAATTTGTAGGTATCCTTTGTGATCCTATTTATGATATATGTTCTATATATGTATGAATAAAAGAGTTGTATAACTGAAGTTTATTTATATTTTGTGCATTTAAGATGATGTTGAAGAACGTTTAAAGAGAATTACAATAAATGGGTTCATTATATTGGAACATGAACTGCATTTTATACCTCTACCATATTTAAGTTTATTAAAACATATATTATGTGATTATGAACAAAATGAAGATAATTCTATATTAACTATTTGTAAGAATTTTAAGGACAAATATGAAAGTTTTTTAAAAGACAATAAATATGATATGATTATACGTTTGACATTACCATTATTTTATGTTACATTAATAAAAATTGATGGAAGACCTCTTAAAGAGTTAGTATTTAATAATTAATATATTTGTATTATATGTATATATATATATATATATACTGAAGTTAAACTATTTTATTTACAGCTTTGTATTTAATAAAAAACTTGTTTCTTTTATTAATGATATGTGTATGAAAATGTTTTTTAATCTTGTTAATAATACTGAGAAATCTGCTATATTTTCTGAGAATAGTGAGTATTTATATATATCTAAGAATATATCTAAAAATAATGTTTTAATATCATATTTTCCTAGGTGTTTCAAATGTTATAGTGGATGAGTACCAGTGTTTAAATATTTCCAGTAAATGCTGCTTTTTATTGACTGCTGTACGTGGAATGCATGGTGATCCATCATTACCTAATAAACATCTTTTGAAAGAGTATGACTAATTAAAAATATTAAACTATTCACTATTCCAAACACAGAATTTGAAATATCTTATTACAATGGTTTTTTTTTTATTATGTTTAAAATGTAAAATATTTTAAAATTATTCACTAGAAATACATATTATTTTAATTTGCTATATATAGGCGAATTAATTCATATACTTCTTAAAACATTTATTTTTATATCTAGATATTTTATACTCTATACAACTTTTGAAAATATTATTAGAATTAATTATTAACTACTATTTTTAATTTATTTCTTAAATTATTTAGCGGAAAGTAAAACATTGAAGTATGATTTAGTAATAAATTTCGGTCATATATAGACCAAAGAGATGGAAAGAATATTTTGAGGGATTATCAAATAATAAATTTCTAAGAAAGGAAATTAATTAAATTTAATGGAATTTGGGTAAGATGGACTTAATTAGGAAAAGGGAAGTGTGGAGTGGAGCGCTGTTGGAAAAATGAAAAATAAAAAATAGTAATAGAAGGATTTGCGCAGAAGTTTTGGAGTATAGCAGGCTACACACGGTCTGATTTGGTCGGTCCGGCCAAATCAGGTGTTACCTACACACAGTCTGACTGAAACCAAATTTTCTAGGGGGGTTTTTCTTACCTATTATTATTATTTCTTATCATCTATAATTGCTTGGTATCAATTTTATTACACTTATTATAGTTTTTGTAATAATTATAATATTTTTTTAAATAATTTTTACGTATATTTTATATGTACATATAAAGTATATATATATAGTTCGTCATCATGCCCCTGCTATTATTTAAAAAAACTTTACGTTCTGTTATTATAGTCACTTACTATTATTATATTTATTACTACTAATTACTAGTTATTTATGTATATATCACAGAGCAGTGTACAGATTTACGTTTGTTAACCAACTTGTGATAGTGTATCAATATTTCATGCTGTGCGTGATAGCATAAATGTTTCAAAACTGACTGATAAGTGATAAATAAATATATTGAAAATTTGAAATAACAGATGACATATTTACACACGGCCTGATATTACACCTGATCTGACCATCGGCGACCAAATCAGACCGTGTGTAGCCAGCTTAAAGTGCTTTTTTGATGGCAAATTTGTTCTAGTTGATACTTTAAATAGGCTATTATTCAATTTTCCAAGTAGTTTTCTTAAGTGTAAAGGAAAACTATCTTTTATAACAGACAATTTTTATAAATGGAAATATAATAAATAAAAATTTTTTTTTCAATGTTATCATAACAAATTTTGATCAGAATCTTTTTTTGAATTTAAAGATTTGTTTTCAAATATAAAATAATAATACACTTGTCTCAGGACTGAAAGAGTGATGAGACAATTTCCACCATAAGTATTTTTATTTTAGACAGATTTTATTAATATTAATTTTTCTTGATAAATCGAATAATAATACTATTTGCATTTGAAAGTTATAATTTTTCATCGGTGTGGTGTGTCTAACAATGAATACTCTTATGTGCCTAGCGATAGGTTAATGTGGATAACCTTATAATTTATTTTTTCTAGTGACTTGACTCCTGCCAATAAATTAGTATTAGAATCAGTTTTAGAATTTATATTTGATTCTAAACAAGATACCAATCCTTATGCATTAATACAAGCATCAGAAGTTGAAGAAATACGAGCACATGTATGTAAAATGAATCAATTTATAAATATTTAAAGTTAAAAAGTTGCAAACCCAGGTTTTTACATTATGCAATATGTTTTATTTACTAATCTTTTTGATTATCTGATGTGTTTATATCTTGCATCAAATAAATAAGCTTAATCATAATGGATAGATTAGTATTATATGGAATAAGGTATATAATATATTTGAAGTATTAAGAGAATGCTATACCCGCATTTACTGTTGATATCTATTTAATGGGTAATATAGGAAAGGGTTATTTAAAATAAAAATAAACCTATTACTAAATTTAAAGAAAAATATATTTTTGAACAGTTTTATTAAATATTATCTTATAAAGAAGTTAAAACTAATTAACAAAAATCAAATTAAATAAAAGTTTAAAACCCTGTAAATTTTTTGTTAAAGGAAATATAAAAAAGGCTCTGAGGTACTCTTGAAAATATTCTCTTCAATTTTGGTAATATAGTGTAATATTTTCTATTAAATAGCTGACAGTAAATGTAGAAGTAGTAATTTTTCTAATTGCTGGTATAACTCGTCTTTTTGTGAGTTGTAAATAATTATTAGTGTGTGTCACAGTGCAGCTGTAACATACTGTAGTATGCACCTGCATGCATAAGTAATTTTAACAATAGAATGAACTTTACAAATATAATTTATAAGTATAAAGTATCTTTACGACTGAAAACAATATTTAGATACTTTTAGTTTAATGGTTCAATTTTAAAATATTTTTAATTTATAAACAACTTTACCTTGCGTTAATAGCAGTTTACTTTTTATAATTAAAATAATAATTTCTCTGAAGCACTCCTACTGGGAGGGGTTGGACTTCAGAAAACAACAGCTGGGGAGCTCGCTTCAGGAGTCATCCCCAACGCACCACTCAAAGTGCAGGAGTACCGAAAGAGGCTTCTACCGCTAGCAACAGTGCTGGTAACAAGACTGCTGGCAAAGGAACTCATGTTCTCCTCCGTGTCAGAAAGGTCATCTAAACTGATAATGCAAACATCGATCTAGCCAAACTACCGAGTGGCAAAGCATCGGTAGTGGAAGGAGTTCCCTATCTCGATATAAAAGTCATTATTAATATTAAGCCAGCCTTTATAACTGACCAGATAATATATACCTAAGGGATGGAGTGTTCCCAAGTCTGAAAATTGGCAAAACTTATGAACTTGGCCTAGGAGACAGTGTCTGACTGTATGTCAAATAACAAACTAAGGCTATTCCCCATCAAAACAGAAACGGTATTAATGACCACAAAACGATTTTATGTCAGACCAGATTTTCAGCTAAATGGGACGAAAATAGACCTTTAGATGCATACAGATACCTAGGAATAGAGCTCAGCATGAAACTTTGATTTAAAAGACCATATACATAGCATGGTGGCTGCAAGAACAGCCGTGGCTTTGTCTAAACTGATGCCTAATATTAATGGGCCTACTCAAAGTAAGAGACAATTTTTATGACAGCTGTAAACATTCAACTCTTGTATGCAGCATCGGTATGGTCACCAGTAGACCAGGGACGGCAAACCTTTCTGTACCCGCATGTCAAATAAAAATTTTGGTTGGATTTTGTTTTGCCTGTGTGTCAACTAGTTTGATAACCCTTTTTTTAAACTTAAAATTCTTACATCCATGGTTTGAATGATAAAAAACAAGTCAAATATTACATTATTAAACAATTTATATATATTAGATACTAAAAGTATAAATAGCACGGAAGTATGTTAAACAAAATCTTAATATATAAAAAATAAAAATTCGAAATATTAAAATATAAAATTGTTATACATGAATTTTTAATGAGAAATTTGTTGCTGCATTTTATTGGCTAATGAATCAATCCTCGTACTGTAATTGGTTATTTCAGTTGAACACATGCTTCACTTAAATCTGTTCCTAGACGATTCCTTATAGTTGACTTAATTAAATTTATTGAGGAAAATAGCTGCTCATACACATAAGTAGATCCAAACATTGTCAAAGAAAGAGCTAGTTTTTACATAGATGCAAATGAATTCGGAAGACTTTTCCACTCAATAAGAATCAAATTTTCCGATTTAACATTTCTACCAATTTCATTATGATTATTTTCCAGCTTATTATTCAAATTAATAAATTTATTTCTCCAAATATTACTTTCCTGAAATTCTATTAACTCCATTTCTAAATTTTCAATACTTAATCACTCAAAAAAACTAAGTTCAAGTTTGTCAAATTTAATATTATGTGGATTTACTAAAAATTCTAAAGTTGATTCTAGATGGGGAAATTGGGAAAATCTGCTTGAAAATAATTTGTATGCATTTTCTAATATTTTTACATATTTCGTTATTATTAATTTCATATCAAGCTGATTATCTTTAAAATGTTTTGAATTTATTAATGGCTTTTTCAAATAAGGAAAATATTTAAAGTTTTCATTTTTTAGATCTTTACAAAAAACTTCAATTTTTTTTAAAAAACTAATGTTTTCAAACATAGTTAAAACTGTTTGACCTCGGCCTTGGAGTTTTTTATTTAAATCATTATAAATTGCAGTAAAATCTATGAAAAACATCAAATCATTCAACCAATTTAAATCAGTAAGTTTTGGATATTCTTGAGATTTGTCAGACAAAAATAAACGTACTTCTTCCAGTAATTCAACAAATCAATGAAGAACTTGCCCGTGACTCAACCAACGAACACTATTATACATAAGAAAGCCAGAGTATTGCGACTCAATCTCTTCTAATAATTTGGCAAACTGTCGGTTGTTTAGTTCTCAAGATGTTATGAAATTTACAATTTTTGTAACAGTTTCCATTATTTTTTGAAGCGATTTCATACTATCTTTTGCACACAACGCTTCTTGGTGTATAATGTAGTGAAAGTTGATTATAGGATGGGAAATTTCATTGGAAAAACGTTGAATAAATCCATTATGTTTACCAACCATATTTGGAGCCCTGTCAGAGTAGTTATTGAAACAATATTTTGAATATTGATTTTTAAATTTACTGACTCTTATGTATCTCATTAATAATATCACGACCAGTTGTTTTACTAGAAATTGTTATATATTTTATTAATTATTCTTCTTTCATAACATAACACTAATAAATCGAACAAAAACTGCTAAACGAACCTGAGAAGTTACATCTGTACTTTCATCAAGACAAATCGAAAAAAAGTCTGCTAAAGCTAAATCAGTTTGAAGCTGATTTGATATA
Organism: Pemphigus obesinymphae; assembly: GCA_025469235.1. Lineage (NCBI taxonomy): Eukaryota > Metazoa > Arthropoda > Insecta > Hemiptera > Aphididae > Pemphigus > Pemphigus obesinymphae. The sequence continues at coordinate 48,549 of JAIPRL010000448.1, read as the reverse complement.
TCACCACTCACATATATAATTCGTTCTTTAACAGTATTTCTACTAATAGGTAAATCTTGAATATGTTTTATTATTTCATTTTTATTCGCATAATCTTGAAATAAAGTGTTTGATGTCACTAAAAAAACTTCTTTTATGTATTCTCCATCAGAAACTGGTTTACTATGATGTGCAATACAGTGGGATACAGAAAAACTAGCAGCTGTTAAATTATTATTTGGTTTAAATGTAACTTTGAAATTATTTGATTGATTTTTAAAACGCTTCAGTTGTTAAAGAAAATATGTTTGTATAAATTGTTTCAAAATGTCTTTTTACATTAAAACTGCAGCTAACTACTGTTTCATTACATAAACAACATAACGCTTTATTATGTTATGAATTACCCCAAAATCTACGGTCCATTGTTCGTGAAATGATCTCCCATTTTTACTTTTTGACATCGTTAATTCTACAAAAATATAATATTTTATTTCATATAATCTTCGATTTATTATAAAATAACACTCACCAATAATGAAAACTGCCAAAACAATGCATTCAATACCTATATCAAAGGCAATGATAAAATTTAACAACAAATTTAATGATGAATTAGTAATGACTAACGACTAGCCGTGAGCCAGTTTTACACGTTATATCCATTATATAAATATATACCTAATAAAGTTCTTATCGAAAAAAATAAAAGTAATAAAATTAAAAGTTGTTCAGTAGTGTAGATATTCAATTCAATGCGTGTAGGTATAATACCATAAATTTAATATTTTATTTAATCTCAATATATTTTAGTCTACGACCAGTGGTTTTTCATGACAAACTTTTACGAAGAATGATATGTTTTTAAACAGTTGCGTGTGTCACTAAAAGAGTGTGCACGTGTCATAGGTTTGCCATCTCTGCCATAGAGAAACTACAAAGGCATATGGCACTGAGCGTGCCATCAGCATATCGCATAATCTCCAAACTATCGGTTTTTGTGAAAATTGGAGTACTGCCAATATATGTTCAAGCAAAGGAAAGGAGAAGATAGAAGTAGGGCACGGACTTAAGGATAACAAAAGCAGAAGGTAGAATTGAGACACAACAACGATGGCAAGAGGAATGGAATGCCGATACTAAAGGTCGTTGGATGAAAATGTTAATTATGGATGTCAAACAGTGGGTAACTAGGAAGCATGGAGTAACTAACTTTCACTAACTTAGATGTTGACAAGTCATGAATGCTTCGCCCATCACCACCACCGATTTATAAAATCAACTAATCCGAGGTGCATAGACTGTGACCATCATACTGATGATGCCAAATACAGCATCTTCAAGTGCAACCGCTGGTGGAAAAAATAGCCAACGAGGTGAAAATCGGATCAGCTGAAACCAGACCCAATACCTCAATGCGTGCTACTAAAAAAAGCCAACAGGAATGCAATTAATGGCTATATAAAGATGGTTCTTTCAACAAAGGAGGAGGAAGAGTGAGGCAGATAGAATAAGAATATATGAACTAAGTTAGTTAAGTTTAAATTTTGTAGGCTAAAGGTAAAAAATCAGGGTGGTTAGAGCCCCCCATGGTCTGTTTGTATATTGGCAAAGGTACTGCTTTAGTTAAAGGATAACTTGTAATATGTTAAATACGATGAATAAATGATACAGATGTAAAGGAACGAACGGTCTGCAAAGATGTAGATCCCCTACAGAATCACGATACCACAAAAAAAAAAATAAATACAGTTGTGATATGTACTGCAGTACACCCTTGTATACACAAGTCATTTTAATGATGGAATAAAACTTACAAATATAAAGTAACATTACGACTAAAAACAATATTCAGATACTTTTAGTCATTCAATTTTAAAATTCACTTTTCATATTTAAAATAATAATTTAGTTATTCATAATTAAAAATACATTTTTTTTGTAATTACTAAAATGAAAAAAAAATGCTCTGATCAATGTAAAGTAAATGATTTCAATTCTGTTTACAAATATATAAACAAGAACATTAAAAGTAACCAAAGTTGTTTCAGGCGTTGAGGTAAAACTTTTTGGGGTTTGAAGGGGCATTGAGGTCTATTCCTATTATTCCGGGCTGTGTTAAGACCGAGTTCATGTTACTGAAAATGTTACTATAAGTTGAAAGTCTGAACCTAATTAATCACACTTATCAGGTATTCATATGTTTATATTTGTCAGTTTGAACTTGGGATTAACTCTATATTCTGTAACCAGATAAAAATATCAGATATATCACATACTTAACTGTATTAAAGGGGACTGGAACATAACATATTGTAACGTGTTGTTTTATTACTTTAATTATAATACTTACCATGTTTTATTTTACTATTATTATAAGAAATTATACTTTATGTTTATAAATAGGATCGTTTAGCAGCTTTTAATCGTATTACAAAAATGTTGAAAATTATTGATTTTGTACAAGACTCATCTAATCATATTTCATTAAATCATATGTGTAAAGTAAATATATAAACCATATTTTATTTATTATAACTAAAATATATTAATATTTTACATAAGTAATAATTATTTCATTTTATATTTATTTATAACAGGTATTTGAAGCGTTTATTTGTGGTCTTTTGGGACTATACCAAACACAAGTGATTGAAAATTACACTATTTATCACTATTATTCAGCAATTAATACAGTTCCAAGGTCTATTAAAAGACAAATTCAAAATGCTGTTCTCAACATTTACAAACATTTTGAAATATATTTAAGAATGAATGTTGCAACATCAGAATTATTTTCTATTCAAATATGTATACTTTCATTACTCAACATGGATTTTACATCATCTGATTTTGAGTATTTATTATCAAATAATTTGCCTGAAATGTTAGTTAATACATGTAAACTTCATGTTCCATTTATGTTTACTGATCGATACTCATTAGTAGTAGTAAAAATGACTAGCAATATTTTATATATTCTGGCAGTCTCTGGATGGTATGTTATTTTTTAATGTTTGTTGTTGATCAAACTATTTATGTTTGATGTATATAATAAATGAATATTTTTATATTTTATAGTAATGCAAATTCTAGTTTAGAAAGTATAAAATCAGTTTTTGTGAACATACATAATCTATTAGACATATTAATGAGTTCAAGACAGTGTTCTGTTATGGAACATGATTTTTCCGAAACTTCTAATAATATTTTTATTGATGGGTAAAGTAAAATTTAAAATTATTTTATTTTATTATAAATTATTATTATATTTTAACTTTTGATAAATAATATTATTTTCAGGATGAATTCTTCAGATTCATATCCAGTACAAAGTTATATTTGTGATTTATTATCTTTTGTTTTACAATGCACATCATTTTCTTCTTTATGTATTAGTTCTCACCAATGGACTGATACTCTTTTGAAATTGGCTCAATGTTCTAAAACTATGCAATTAGCAGAACATTTTCGCTGCAAATTATTAATTTTAAGACTATTACGTCAAATATTGCCTCATTTAAAATTATCTAATAGTGGCCGAAAAAAAGTATGTACTCAAGTATTTTATTGTAAATAATCTAACTTTATTTATTATATTTATAAATTGTTAACATTTCGTTCATATTATGTTTGATTGAATCTTAAATATTTTTTTCTTTTGTCAATGTGATATCACTGGTTCGTGATTTTAAATAATGATTTTTCTATTTTATAAAACCATCCTCAGATTATGTTTATTAAACATTAATCGTATAATATCTAATGGTACATTTAATAAAAGAAGAAGTATGGAGTGCAGTTAGAAAAATGAAAATTAAGAATGAGGAAGAAGGTCCAACAATAAAAATATGGAAAGAATTAGAGAGTTTGGGTATAGGATGACTAAAAAAGTTATTTAATAAAATATTAGTTGAAGGGAAAATTTTTAAGGCATGGAGGAAGAGGAGTTGTGTGGTACCAAAATGTAATGATAAAGCAGATGTACAGGCATGTGGGAATTATGAAGATATAAAATACTGTATGAAAATTTTGGAAAGGTAATAGATAAGAGAGTAAAAAGTGAGACATTTATTGAGAGAAATCAGTTTAGGTTTATGCCTAGGAGGTCAACAATGGAGCCATTATTTTGTATTTTATTATTAGACAGTTAGTAGACAGGTATAGAGAAAAGAAGAGAAAGTTGTATATAGTATTTATTGATCTAGAGTAGGTGTGTGATAAGATTCCCATAGAGATTTTAAAATCAGTATTAATGATGAAAAGTTTACCAAATGTGTGAATGTAATTGAGAGCATGTATGAAGTATAAGAATAAGAAGTTTGTCTGGGGAAACTGAGGATTTTACAGTCTAGAGTTAGTGTGTATTTTAAAGAGGAAAGAGATAAGTAATAAGAGTTGTAAAGGGAATTTTGTATTGAAGGAGAAAGGATGAGGAATACAAAAAAAGAGGTGGGGGTGTAATAGAGAGTGATATGAGGTGAGCGTCCTGTGTAAATGAGGAGGTTGCTGAAAATTGAGTTTTGTTGAAATCAAAAACTAGGATAGCCAATCTCAAATAGAAGGAGATAAAAAAAGAATATACTATCTAATAGGCAATATAGCAAAATCACACTACATAAAACAAAAAATATGGTATCTATGTTAAAATTAGAGTTGAAAAATCTACAAACTTTAAAATGCCATTGAAGCACTTTGCATGTCGGATAGGATATAGGTGGAGGATTTGGTCTCCTTTAGTTCTTGGACAGGATAATGTATTTTTATTTTAGATTTGAAAGTAATGATGAGTCATTACATTTGATAAATACAATTCTGAGGGGTGTAATTTTTTTCAGAACATCAATAACTGACCTCTCCAAAGTACAAACTATAAAATTAATTTGCTATCAAAAAGGCTTATTTGAAATTTATTTTAAATATAATATACACTTTATTATAGCCAGATTTGTTTGGGATTTTAATTTGCATTATGACTAATACATATTTATTAATATTATATTTATACATGTATTTTATTTTACTATTATTTTTGGTATTCAATAAAAATTAAAACTCACTTTTTCCCACTTCCATATTAAAAAGTAGTTATATTGTGTAAGTTATAAACTGTATAAAAGGTAGTTTTTTTTTAAGCTTAAGGAAACTATACTAGAAAAATAAAAAATGTCATGTTCAAAGTATTATCTAGAATCAATTTTCTATTGTATATATATATAGAAATTACATCCTTTATTAAAAAGTATTATTTAAACAAAGAATTTACAATGTAATGTTTTAAATTTACCCTTATTTTTAAAAATATAAAACTTGTTAAACAATATTTTACAAATATGATACCTTTGTGATTTTTTAAAAAATATACTCCTTTTCAAAATCATAAATTGGTCAACTTTAATTTTAATGTAGATGTCACATTTATTGCTTTGTGTAGTGTAATTTTATTATATTACTCATAAAATAGAAAAAACAAATGCTTGTATAACGTCATATAAAAAACTAAAATTATATTTATATATTTTGGGCTTTTACTGAAGTTCAAATATATCGAAATAAGATGTACAAATGGTACTGAATAGTTCACATATGAATGATGTTGTTATTTAAAAACAAGTATATTTCCTAAAAAAGTATTGAAATTAAGGATTATTCTAAATTGAAAATAAGAAAATTGGTTGGTTTAATCTATGTGATTAGTTCCAAAAATTGTTTTAAGTGTATTTGATGGTAACTGAAAAAAGTTTTCAATTAACCTGGGAAAATTAATTCTAGAGAACAAAATAGGTATTCGGAATAAAAGTACATTTTAAGTGTGTATATCAATAAAAAATTATTTAAAAAGACAACAATATTAATTGTTAAATAAATAAAAATAAAATAAATACCTAACCTTACCAATTTTCGTTATTAATATATATTTATATTTAGAGAATAAGCCACGCGAGCATAAAGCGCTGGCCTAGGGATCAAATGGAGATAAATTTAAGGCGTGTGTATGGTAATTATTATCATAATATTTCCAAATAAATTTTACAATAAGTGATCCTACAGACCAGTGTTAGTAATCTTAAACAACTAATATATTATAACATATAAACATATGGGACTAGCCAGATAGTATTATGTAAATAAAAATTTTAATTTCCTCCCGAAACAGTGATATGATTGAGAGCGCAGATGTTTAGGGCCTGGAATGCTGGAACCTATGGTAGAGGTGATCGATGATGAAATATTCTTCATAAACTAGTATCACGGTAATTATAAATTACACAACATGCGTTTCAGATGAAGCCGCCCTAAATGATACCACAACATATTTTTTAACAAAATAGAAACGAAACTGTTAATCTGTCGCACAGAGTATACAAATATGCTTGTTACCCAAATCGTATAAATAAAATGTGACAAATTAATATATAATATGTTTTCACTTTTATGGTCATAACAAGACTAATTTAGAAGAATAAATGACGACGAATCCCCTCTAGTTTGGAGATAAACCTCATTTATTATTATTAATATTAATTATTATACAATTTTTTAGTTTGAACATAATGAAGAATGTATTGGTTAGGTATTGTTATGTATATTATTTTGTATGTGAGGTTATATATATATATACTTTATCTTTGTTTTGTTTTTTATCAAAACTTTTTATTGTAAATATATTTTTTTTTAGTTATCTGACTATTTATTAATAATAAATAAAGAAGAATTTTTTATTTTCCCAGTAGTTTACTAATGTAATTACCAAAAATGATCAAAAATTTTTATAAATTTAAAAATTATAATGCCAAAATCTGGATTCTATATAAACTTAACCTAACTATTTTTCAGTCATTTTTATAAAATTTTGAAATCTAATTTGTTTTTTTCTTATGTATGTACTTGTATACACATTTGGATAGAAGATTAAATTCCATGTATATAAGCAGTTAAACAAAAAAAAAAATTTAAATATTAATCCTTATTTTTGATGAAATATTAAAGTAGATTGATTTTTATGTAATTTTAATCCATCATGGACCTAAATCCTATATTTAACCGAGTTACAATTGTTTAAAATTTGAAAATATAATTATTAAGTTATATTTTACGTAAAGTTGGAAAAATATATTTTTTGATTTATATTATAATACAAAAATTAACTGTAGACTGCATACTGTTGGATAATAATTATTGTTAATTAAAATGTTTAATTTCGACTAAGTTCTATAAAGTTTTTAAATATATTAATAAATTCTTCTTCTCTCCCAACTATTTGGGGTCGGCCACTCTGGTCCTACACTCTCACTTAACTTTATCTCCCGCATCTTCTTTACTTACTCCCACCTTCCTCAAATCGCTAGCCATCACATCCCCCCATCTCTTTTTTGGTCTTCCTCTCGCCCTCTTACCAACAACATGCATTTCCCTTACTAATCTTACTGCCTCAGTCTCTTCCCTCCTTAATACATGCCTGAGCCATCTTAACCTATTCCCTCTCATTTTGTCTACTATCGAAGCTACCCCAATACTACCTCTGATATACTCATTCCTTATTTTATCCTCTCTAGTAACTCCACTCATCCACCTTAACATTCTCATCTCAGCTACACTCATTCTCTGTTCTATCTTTCTACCTACTGCCCAACATTGAATTTGGTATATTGTTATCATAATTACTGAATTAGTTAAAATATTGAGATGATAAATTACAATTTTTATTACCTACAATTTTAAAACATTAAAATATTTATCAATTATTTATTAGGTAATATTTTAAATTTCTATCTACTGTGAATACAGGTATTCTTCAAATTAAATGTAGGTATAGTATATGATATAGGTTGAACTCTGGCTTTGACTCTGGTAAGAAAATTTCAAAATATCAAAAAATATTCATGTTTTTTATTTATATACCTAGTACCTAGGTATACCTAGACCAATCGTAAAAGTCAGAACTTAGATTTTTAAAATTTTTCCACTCCTTTTCAACTCACTCTAGTCACTATAGCTTTTGGGACTAGGAAAAAATCTTAGAATATCAAAATATTCTATATAGGTATTTTATTTCTGTAACAATTGGTAAGTATTTTTACCTCACTTTTTGGCTTAGGAAAAAAACTTTTTTTAAAAAAAAGGACATTTTTTCTATTTCCTTAGATAGATAGGTACTCCACATTTATCTTCACTTAATATTTCTTGATAATTTTTTAAAAGTTTGTTAGTTATGTACTTGTATAATTTATTAATTATTTATAAAGTGAAATAAAAAAACATATAATTCAAAATTGTTATCCTGCGATATTATTCTTCCGATGATATCTATACAAATAAAAAATCTAGGTATATGGAGTTTTTTGATATGTTGAAAAATTTTACTAGACCCAAAACCTATGAGATGAGGTGAAAAGGAATAAAAAAAATTGAAGTTCTTTTTACTTTTTACGATTGATATATAAATAAAACCTTAATTAAATTGTTTTTGGATATTTTGAAATTTTTTCCCAGACCTAAAAGCCATAGTACTGAATATTCTATTAATTAATTTTTTTTTAGTTTTTAAATAGCATGTAATGGGAGATGAATTACTTAAAAATTTTGTAAATCAAATTTTTGATTTTCAAAAATTACCAGAGATTAAAAATAATTTGTATACCTATTAATTTCCAGAACTGTGTAGAAAGTTAACTAGGTAAGTACTTAATTAATTTTTTTTTTAAATTATTTACTTTTTGCAGGTATATTATTAATAAAATATAAATATATATAGGGTAAGTATCAACTTATTTTTTTATTTTTTAAATTTTTTCAGAAAGTTCATACATATAAGTATGCAGAGTTTGTAGCTAATACAGGTGCAGAAAAAAAAAATTAAAAGTTCACAAAATATTCAAAATGATGAGGCTACAATAACAGAAAATGTATTGATAAATAATAAATTGAGCAATCTCATATAATCTACATTACACAGAATTAGTACTGGAAATGAGATAATTACTCAAAAACTACTGGACTCTTCAATAATTGAATTTGTCGTTCAAGATATATAGCTAATTAATGATGTTAACAAGCCAGTATTTTTGAATTTGATTAGGTTAGCTACCAAAAACATTATCTATTATGTGTTTAAAAACATTGAAAATTCAATTAAACTCCTCAGCTAATGCAATGGTAGATAATATTACTAAAACACTGTCAAATATTAAATATGTATCAGAAACTGCAGATTGTTGGACCCAAGGTATCTTACCTTAGCATAACAGCCCATTGGATTAATACAACAACATTGGCTAGAGAAGGAGTATCATTCATTAGCTTTCACAGCAATAAAAGGTCGGCATACTTTTGATCTACTAGCCAGAGAAATATATAATATAAACATTAAGTACAAAATTCAAAATAAAGTCGTTAGTACTATGACAGATAATGGTAGCAATTTTGTAAATGCCTTTAAGATTTTCGGAATTTACAAAAATGATTAGGAAAATATATTCGATGAACAGAATAAAGATGAAGAAATATAACTAATTGCATTAACTGGTATAATTGAAGATGGTGAAGAAAATTATATTGATTTACAAGTTAGTTTGTCAGCTCATTGACGATGTGTGAGTCATACTTTAAACTTGATTGCAAATGATATTGAAAAATGATTCAATGAAAACGAAAAGCAGGCTGAAGTGCTTCAACACAAAAAGTTTTACCGAAAACTCTTTGCCAAATTAACAAAAAACTTTGGTCAAAAAAAATCAGTCGACAATTGTGGAAGAAAAAATTCATGAAGTACTTTCAATGTGTATTTAAGAGTGCCTAATAAAACAAGATGGAATTCCACATTTAATGCATTACTTCAGTTAAGAAAAATTATTAATGGACATGGTGGCTTAGAAAAATTGAATCAAGTCATGGACTTTAATACTATACCAAGAATATTATCTGAAGAAGCTGTATTCATAACAGCATTTTGTGATATATTTGGGTCAATTGCAGATTTTTTAGATTTATTACAAGGGGAAAAAGCTATGTATATGGGACATCTTCTACCGACTTTACATGCATTAGAGAAAAAAATTTAAAGTAGACAATGTAAACATATGATTCATTGTACTCTTCTATTAGAAGCTGTTTTAAGATCAATAAAAAAAAAGGTTTGTATGATTGATTTAGAAAATTATAATTATTACCCATTTTATATATAGTAATATATTAGTGATAAGTACATACTATGTAATTGGTGTTTCAGATTTGAGCTCATATGGATGGAAAAAGAATTAGTAAAAGCTGCATGTCTTATTCCAAGATTTAAATTAAATTGGCTGGAATGTAACAAAACATTGAATGCGTAATTATTTTTAAAAACTGAGTTTTCATGTTCTGATGGAAATTCTGATAACGATTCTGATTCTGATTCAAATAAAGATTTCTTATGTTTACCAAAAAAAATCTTATTCCAATAAAACAATAATCTCGGATTAAGAACTTTTTAAATTTTATAAAAAAAACAATAACACTGAATTTAAAAAGTTTATTTGCATTTCCTAAAAGTACTATTCAAATTCATACAATTTAATACAGGTTTACCCTCTAGTGCCCCTGTAGAGAGGTTATTTAGTACTGGGGAGAATGTAATGACATCAAAATATCATAGACTGGATGATGATATTTTTGAAAACTTAATTTTATTAAAACAAAACAAGATGTTTTGAAGTTCAATAAAATCTACAAATATTTTCTTTTATTTAAATACCTACATATAATTACATATACATATACATAATATCTACCTACTTATTACACTTATATTTTGTTTAATGTTATAATAAAAGCTGCAAGTTATTTTTATTTTTATTTAATAAAGTTTTAAGTGTATCTAATTAAAAAGTGAATTATTTATTTATCAATTTATAATTATCATGTACTTTTACCTCTACCTATATACTGTTTAAGTCTAAATATTTAATCCATATTTGTTTCAATATTCTAAGTTGAGTATATTGGGAATTACACTTTCAATTTTTCAATTTAATCTTATTATACCTATAATAATTAATAATTATTTATGTTAATGTTTCAAGTACCTACCTAAATTTGAAATATTTAACTCTACGGTATTTCAAAAAATTGTAAAGTACATACAAGTTAATATAAGTTATATAATTAAATTAATACATGTGATTTTTTATATGAATGTTTTGATTAATTTATAATTTGGGATAGAAGTGCTTAACTTGGATATGAATCTATTAATTATAAAATGAGCAATTTAGTCTATATTTATTCTTAAACAATAATTAACATTCATAAAATAGGTATTAGTGTTAAAGTATAAAAAAATTTTAATTACTGGTACCCACTTAACACTATATGTTAAGTAATTTATGAATTGTAAGTAAATGAATGTCTAAATGTTAAAAATAAAAATTATATCCATTTGTTTCACTCATTTATTATAATTGAGGACTATCTATTTATGAATAAAAGTAATAAATGTTCCAAGTTCAATAAATAGTAGTCATTCATAATTTGGATTTGGTAAAATTTAATATAGGTACCTAGTTATTATTTTTCTTATAACTTTATTTTTACAGATAAATAAAAAAATAATGTTATTATAAGTTTTATATCAAGTCATCATTAGGTATTAATATGATTACAAAATAAAAATCTATTGATTTTAGGCTTCAGAAAATAAATAAAAATTCTTATTTTATCATATGCACATAAAACTAACTTATTTTCATAATTATTTTGTTGATAAGTGTATGTAACCGGTTAATGCGTTTAGAAAATGTATCCACCACCTTCACATAAGCTAGTCTTGGTCATATATAATAAGATGATAATTTATCATTATCGTATATGAAATTTAATATATGTAGTGTACTTTTCGTAAACGCTTAAAAAATCTGAGGGGGTTACTGACTTCGAAGGGGGTATACACAAAGTAATAAATAATTAATTTTATAATGGTTCATAAATTATATTATACAGACTGTATGTAAGCAATTCATAAATATAAAATAAAAAAATTAAAATGAATGCATTCATTTTTTCAAAGAACATAAACGTGGACATAATATTCATTGAAAAAAAAAATGAATGTGAACGTGAATGAATTCAATTTTCAAGTAAATGTTTCGAACACTGATAATAAATAATAAAATAGTATTATATTTTTAACCCTGACATTAAAAGAAACATATTACAATATTAGTTTTTTGTATTAATATAATATTGTATAAAATGTAGTAATTTTATAATATTAACTGACATTATTAGGAATAAATGAATCTTGCATAATAAATATAAATACATGTTGAAAAAAATGTGCATGACTGCAAGGATTGATAATTACTTTTTTGTTTCTTTTCTTTAATATAGGTCACTGTGAAAAATGCTAGTGGTTCTTCATTGGTTAAAAATAGCCTCGAGATATGCAAACTTTTAAATCCAGTCTTTAATGTGAATTTGGTGTCGACACGTTTACTATTTGGTTCATTGCTTCTAGCGGTGACATCCTTGTTGGCGTTTGGAATTAACCAATAATCAAGCTGTAATTCTAAAGGCTCACACAGTTCCCTGTTAAAAAATAAATGTTTTTTTTTTTTTTTTTTTTTCAATAAACACTTAGCATAATATTAAAAAGATTTAAATATTTTGGTATTTACCAGTTGACATGTTTGGAGGGCGGTGGCAAGTATTGTATACCAATATTAGGAGAATTGGGCGGTGTCGTTTTATCCAAAATTGACTTGCGATCAATGATAATTGAACTTTGATCATCAGTATCATTTGAACCTGAAGCTGTATCACCTGAGCAAATTCTGACATCCTATACAATAAATCAGGCCATAAAACATTAGTTGAATTGTAGTATAAAACCAATAACGTGATATTAAAATTAATATAAACCAATGCATTATTGTTGATTAGATAACCATACAACATTTATTGAACTACTTACATTAACAAATGGTATAAAAGTCTGTAAAGCTTCTTCATCTGAACTGTAAACGTAAGAATTAATGAATAGAAATATGGTCTGTTTTTATTCCCATGAATATTAGGTACCTTTTCTCTTTATATGATAACATTGCTTCAGCAATCTGCAATTGAATTGTATTAGAGGCTTCTTTTAAATAATTTTGTATTTTGCATATTATATCTGTCCCATCGCTACATTCCAATTGTTCTCTCCAGTAATCATCTTTGAATAGAAAAGTTGTACCATAATAACTGTCAATTGTACCCAAATATCTCGAAAGAGTGTTTAATCCTGTACGCAAATATTGTTTCCATTATTTGTACCAATGCTGTAAAGTATTTGTATTTAAATATTATTTTAGATCATTACCCAATGGTATAATATAGAATTTCATATAATTCATCCAGTCGGGCGGCTTGAATGATAACTGTTCTACGTACTGTCGTAATACATAGTTTACAAAGCTATCAGATCCAGCAAGCAATATTTTCATTTGATTTGGAGGTTTAGGGTTTGAGTTACAGCTTAAACATTAAACAATTATTTTTATAATAGAAAAATTAAATTATATAATTAAAAATTATTGTTATATAGACAGTTTGTTTTTTGTGTCACACTTACTATTTTTGTATTTTATTAACAATACACACAAATGTTGCACGCACATCGGCCAATCCAGCTGGTGTGATGACTTTAAAATTATAATTCTGAAGTTTAGCTGACAGCTGACAGCCAAGTGGATCTCCATAGTGTATTAGACATAATACTTCGGGCATCTTGTCTTCTGGTGGCAATACTTTGGACAATTGATCCATCAATGCTTTTCTAGGCTATATGCATAAAAATTAAAAACTAAAATTAGTCGGTTTATATATAAAATTGAACAGTATGCATCTATAACAGTATATTATATTAGTATAAAACATAATATATAGATTTTCATTAAATTTATTGTGTATAAGGTATAAGACCAAGTAGGACAAAATACAAGTAGTAGGTACTTACATACCCACAATATCCGTTCTGTGTCCACAGACATAATTATAATAACTTATACATATAAACGGATAAAGGTAGAAACGATTATAAAATGATTATAAAATTCAGATAAAATATGCAGTTGTAATAAGCTATAATAGCTATATAATATAATACGTACCCATTTGTATATTTTTTATAATATGATGTTTGTATATATCTTTTTTTATCATCAATATTACGCATGTTTAAGAATATAATACGAATAATATGTTGTATACCCTTCGATACAACACTTCTAGATTAAACATGAAATTATATTCATAGAATAACGTAGACGTACTTCAGCCATAGAGCCGACATTTTCTCCGGGAATCGTACTTCCCATACCAGAACCAGCATTTACGCGACCATGGTCATTGTCGTTTGTGGCCTTTGGCACGGGAGACTTCTTATACTTGTTCGATGACGAAGTACGGTCCCGTGTGAAAATTCTAGATTTTTTTTCTTTTTCCACTTTTTCCACTCCAGCCGTTTCCTTTAAAACCATATTCGTCATAATAGTATCAATCAACTATATCGAAGTAGGTATATTGAGAATACGGTTAGTTTGTATATAGGTAGGTATATATAATATATATATGTATGTATAATAGAAAAACCTTTTTGTCATCGTTGTTCCCCATTTTAGGAGGTGAAGAATTCATTGGAGTAGGATCACTGTCCGTCCATGTATCTAAATAAGAATCCGAATCGGCCTTTTTTGAGCTTTCGTCACTAAACCTCTCAATGTTGCGTTCTACAGCTGGAACACCTATATATGTCAATTAAACATATACACACACATATATATATATATATATATATATATAGGTATAGGTATGTATTTTTTTTTTCATTGAATATTCATGGGTTTTATGAGTATAATAGGTGGTTTTTCCTAGTCAATATATATATATATATATATATATATATATTTATTTTAATTTTAATTTATAAAAAAAGTAACTAAAATACGAGCTAAATTATGGTAAAAAAAAAAAAAAAAAAAAAATCCATGCACAAAGAAACAAAAGTCGCATGCAACACAAAAGTCATGTAGGTATAGTAGTTACAGACACCATTATTTATGCACGAATAATTAAAAAAAAAGTTAACATTACAAAATATTAGTGTTCATTCGTCGTTATTTTTAACATAATAAAAACGATTTTTCATTTTTTAACGCCTAATTCATATTGTTCTTAAAATTACAAAACCATTTTCACCTATTACACAAAAAAAATAAAAAAAACTACGGATTCGCAAAACTATGACAAATTAAATTTCACGTTGTATAATTTATGTATTTATTGGTACCTAATTTAATTATTTTCAAAACAACTTTCCGAGGCCATGACGTCACGTTTCATTTTGACACGAGTATTTGTGTTTTGTGGAAATTAAACAATTTGTTTTCGGAAAACCGTTTCACCCGCCTTATACTTAACCACATAATATACGTATATATATATCATTGCTAGTCACACCCGGTCAATTTAATCCTACTTAAATCCGATATTTAAGTCGTAATTCGTTAATAACAAATAACGATTTTCAAGGAGATTATATTACATTGGTATAAGATATTTAAACGAACTATTGAGAGTCGAGATGGACGAAGAAAATAGAACGGTTTAGAACGATTTTTAAAGTAATAATAAATAATGATCGTTAAATACAGATCTTTCGTTAGTATACTATGCCTACTTTTGATTGTCGGGCAATTAACGAATTTCTTGCAGAAACGTGTTTTCGTGTTTCCAATATAAACTAATATTCAGAAACGTTAACTAAAAGACAATGTAGTAGGTGGTATCGATCGAATCGACCGATTAAAGATTGATCGAAAGTTGCAATGTTGTGTGATAATATATAGCTGGTTAATAGGTACACTTTTGTAAAATATAACGAACAAACCAAACGCGGATCGAAAATCGGACAAGTTTGTAAACGTTTCATAGAAAATGTTTGGAATTGTTCGCTCAAAATTAAAATTGCATAAATCACATCGTATCCATTAGCAGTCGAGTTTCTTTACACGTAAAAACGTTTAAAACTCTATTGCACAATCCGATTTTGCCAGATAAACGCTCGACAGTGGCGTACACAGGAATTTTCTATGAGGGGGGGAGGGGGTATGAATATATTTTTTACAAAGTTTACTTCCAACCACGAACCATTACAGTTTACCAACTAACACTTATGCAATAATATAAAATAGAACATATGTCATTATCATCAAAAGAAAATATAATTGATGAAAAATATTTTCATTACAAAAACATTTTATAAAGGCAAAAAATTCTAAAAAAATAAAAAAAGGTCAACGGGGGATCTATCCCCCATATCATCCCCTGTGTGTGCCACTGACGCTCGAGTTGGTTTAAGTATGTCCTTCCAGAAATCCTGTTATTATTATTATTATTGTTATGACGATGGAACGTTCCGAGAAAAACATTGTAACCTATAAATATCCCGAATCTCGTCCGATTATAAGGTCCATGTAATTGCTTTGCACGCTTCGAGGGTTCGCTATAATAGTATTAAATTAACGACGATCGTTATTGTTTTTAAGTCGTGACGAAGTTTTTCGTCACATCAAAAGTCGTGTTCCCGGAAAAATTAATTGGCAATTACGTCAATCCGCCTACGAGAGGGTTGTTTTGACACGGTTAGATAATATTATATAATATGACGAATTTCGTCCCATCAAATTAAATTAGACAACGTGAAATATATTTTTAACCCCGCGGCCGATAAAGCTCGAATAAGCCCGCGATAAAAGTTTAAAATTTATTTTTCAACGATTATTCGTAATATAATAATATTATATTTATACTGTTATACCATTGATTAATTACATACGTATAGACAGACCACGCGATGATACATATAATGGAAACGTCTAGGGTGCGTTCGAATATTCGGAGTTATAGTAGAGTAATGCAGAGAGTTGGGTAAAGTAGACAAGAACAGAGTAGGGTTTAATCACAGAATAAATTTACATCACAACAATAAATTGATATTCGAACAATGATAAGATCTTTTGATAAGTGTTTATTTTTCAATGTATTTAATATGTATTTAGTTAATAACTGTACTTTATCTAATAAAATAAGAGTACACATTTTTATAAATTATAAAGTTATATAGGTCTTGGTCCAATTTATTTTCTAGTTTAATGGAGAGATTTCAATAAATATCATGTTATTTCACCTGATTTTAGATAATTATATAATTCATTAGGAATGAAAACTTTATGTTCTTGGGTTTTGAACTATTGTTACTTACATGATGAAAAATACTGAACATTTAAAATGCATGAAAAAATAAAAAGTTGGTTATATAGGCGAGAACATGACGAAATCTTTTCGTTATGTGCAGGAATATACACAAAAATTACTCGTTATCTGTATATATGATTAATAATTATCAGAATAATTAATAATTAATTATAATGAATAAATAATTAAGAATAATTATCAGTAGAGTTAAAAGAACCTAGCGATTTATTTTGGCAAACAAGAGTTAATTCTAGTGAACAACACTGGGTTTTCGAACGGTTATCTTAACACTGTTTTCTCGAACGACGCGAAATAAATTGTAGTAAAGTTGACTCGAGTTAACTAGAGTTGAGTTTTCGAACGCACCCCTAAATATCTCAAATGGAGCCAGAATTCTAGTAGTAATGGATTCTTGAAAACAGATATTGATATTTGATATTTGTTAGGGTCGTTATAAATACCTACTATAGTCGGGAGAACGAAAACTGGCCGCTATTAAAAATGTGTTGGCAACTATTTTTTTTTTCTGATAAGGAGGGGATCTCAAACTAAGACACGCTTAAGGTGCGAGTCGCACTACGGTCTGTGTACTACGTCTTTTATTTCCTTTTTAAATTCGTTCTGAGTACAAATGGAACCTTTTGGCTATTGTATAGTTTTATATTAGGGTGGTTGTGGAATGTTATCACGATTTTGGCATGTATCACTAATAACTATTTTACGTAACCCTAATGAAAATAAACTATAGTTTCGTCCAAAAGGTCGAATGTAAGTAGATTTAATGAATTTGTTATTTTTTCGCTCATAATATGTAGCTCCTGGGAGGTAAGGCCCGGGAAGTGTTAAAAAGTACCTCCAGGGAGCTGTCTATTATGAGCCGAAGAAGAATAAATTGATTGGACTGTTTCGGGAAGCTCCAGAGCCGCGGCTTGTTTGTTTTCTTAAAGACGACCGGAGCCATATAAGTATATAAATAGCCACAGCTTCGAGCTTTTCGACTTGGAAAGCATACATTATAATTTCGATTTTATTCAGTGTTTTGACTATGGGTTCGGGTTCATAGGTCGCCCACATGTAAGTCCGACCCAATGTAACAAAATAATTATTTATTTAAACCAACAAACCAAGTACGCTATCTATTGAGCCACACCGTTATTAATTCACATGTTTCCATATTGTCCATTGATGTGGGCTATTTATGCTATGATCAGTGTTCGGAACGTTCACTTAAAAATTTAATTCGTTCGCGTTCAAATGTATTTAAAAAGAACATTTGCAAGTTCAAAAAAACTGAACGCGTTCATCTGGTCGTTCGTTTTAATTAATCAATTGATAACAGATTATACATTTTTTATATATATATATATATATATAAAAAAAACTACAGAAACTATCGCTTTCTTTTATAGAGGTCCCAAGAAAGTTGGGCTTTTAAGTATTATATTGAAATCTAATGAGGTTTATGGCGAAATTTTAATATAATTTGAACGGCCTGAAAATCGTTTAAATTCCTTAAAAATATGAACGTCGTTAACGTTCTATTTGACAGAAATGAGTGCCGTTCGCGTGTCGTTCACAAAGTATGAATGTGAACGCATGAACGTCGTTCTTTCCAAACACTGGCTATAATTAATCAATAGTTATATATTGTGTCGCTGGCCAATGTGTCCAGTATCCTGTATTATAGTGTAAGAAATCGGGGCCGTTCCGACGATATATTTAAGGAGTTTAAAGGACGTCACACCAATGATTTTCAGAAGTAAAAACATGTTCACGAAAATGACCTCTTAGTGATTTTAGAGTTATAACAAACACCTATCATAAAATATACATAGAACAATATTCTGGAGACAATATATCGTTATTGGCGTTTTGCAGAATATTAATTAGGTAGATACTTACTAAAAAGTTAACGTCATTTATAAAAATAAAATACAAGCGTTTTTGTACACGCGATATTGAACAATATACCCAATAAAAGCACCATAAAAAAAATCCAATAAGGTCGTCCTCAAAATATTGTCCTTTATATATTTTGTAGTAGGGGTATTTTACTTCTATAAAATAATACTATTTTGAAATGCCTTTTTGTTTCTTTATCGGAAACATATATTTAAACACATGTCGAGATTACACAACAATAAAAAGTAATAAGGATTTGGAACTATTTTTAGATTACTGTTAAATTGTATTTAAAAATTTTTTAAAACTTGCCTTCACAAAACTTCTTAAAAATGGATTGTGTCAGGTGTGGTGTTTTCTTAATAAGCAAAAAAAAAGGTCATCGTATTTTTCATTAATTTGCTGATTAAAATCCCAGACCTTTTAAAAATGTACAGACTAATTTTAGACTTATTTTCCGAGGTGGGAAGGGAGGATGTTTAACACTCCACCCATAGGAGATAGTCCTGTAAGAAACTGAAATATTTTGAACGGGGATACATCGATTCCGCCAGTATACCAATTTTACCACTACCTATCGATTCTGCCACTACAAGGTAAATATTCAGTTTCGTATAGAAATATTGCCATCCAGACACGCCTGTAGTATATACACAGAATAAGTTCAATATTAGAATACTAGAATTTTTAACTTATTCTGTGGTATGTCGCTGGTAAAAAATATTTTATTATGATTGATATTATATGATTTACCTAAGATTTTTATATAATAATTTAACGCTTTATTTTCAAAGCTTAAGGCGTACTATATAAAATTTATAATTTAAAAAAAATATACATTTTAGGTGTACACTTCTTTCCGATCGCACTTGTAATCCGAACCGGGCCACAGTTTAAATCGAAAATATTCCTCGATTTGTTTTGAAACACCACGTCTTGTGAATAACATTGCAAATTAAACACGTTTTAGGTGTATTTATATATTGGTGAAACAAATTTAACATTGGCAAATAACAAAATTGCACCACAAATCGTATGCAATCATCATGTTTCCAAAAGGTACACTGTACGCCAATCGTGATTTGCTGGTGTTCAGATATATTGAGTGTGTGGTACGGATGAAAAATTTCCGGTAAAAAAAGATAGGTGGCGGAATCGACAAGTCGTTTTAGATCTACCTGCAGTGATGGAACTTACTAGTTAGTAGAGTGAAATATGTCTTTTTACCGAGAAAAAAAAAGGTCTGGTATAGGTGATCGATGAACGAACGTCGGAAAGTGATATGGATAGGTAAACGAGATTAGCATAGAGAGGGAATCAAGGGTATATAATGACAGGTTAATGAAGTAATGGAGACGAGTAGAATGTAGATATAGGGCGATGGCCGATGGGATCAAACAGTGATACTCGGAGAACCAAGGGACTAACGGGATAAAGGCGATGATTCATAGGTACCTACTTACGAAACAGGTAGAGGTAGTCGAGTTATACACTTTCCGCCATAATTTTCTTCGAAAGATTGTAATTTGTACATTTATTCCGGTTTTATGTGTAGGTATAGCGTCCAAATCAAACTCCGCGTTCGTTACATTCTGAAATTTCGCAAATTCACAACGACGTCTAACCGTTAAACCAAGGGTAATTGAAAAACGAGAATAAGAATGAACTATTGTATTAAATACGATAGGTACATACATGCAATACGCAAACACCAAGTTATAACTATTAGGTATTAATAATAATAAGTAATAATTAAAAACACCATAATAATACACAGTTAGTATTAGGACCTATGTATGTGTACGTGTGTAGGTATATACAATATATTATGTACATGCATTATTCAAAAGAGACAAATTATGTCTGTCATGAATTTGAAAACATGCAATGTATTATATAGTATATAATGATTAATAAATGTATGGAAAAAAAAAAAAAAAAACATTATTAAGATAAATTTATTTAATTATAAATATATATTTAAATATAATAATATGTAAACGCATAATATTTAAAAAGGGAATTTTGTTGTTAAAATGTTGTTTTACGAAATTAACGACAAAACATGTTGTTAGTAGTATTATATAGGTATTATATATGTGCATTGGATATAAAGGAAATATGATAAAAGAAGATACTTTGTGCTTATAACTGCATTTCGATCGGGAATTTTCATAGTGCTAACCTTTGGTTCTGTTGTAGGGCGGAAAACTCGTGGTGTGACTTTTCTTATGGGAATGACGTCCTAGTGACAGAGTGAACAAATATATAAATAATTTAAGCAAGTATTACGTTTAAACAATATTTGGATAAAATAGAGTATTATTATATTACAATACTGTACGATATTATTTGAGCAATATAATTAGCGATGGACTTGACATTATACTATCTATTAGGTGTATTTAATAAAATAGGTCAATTGTCGGCTTTTTTATAAATGGCGCACACAACCGAAAAAAAAAATACAAATGTCCCATGACACAAATATGTATAAAAATTTCAGTGATTTTTTATCTATTTTAATTTGTTTTTATATAAGTTTGTGTTTGATACCAATTTGTTTTGGTGTAATCAAATAATACATATCTTGTAAATATTTGTACGAAATTAATTCAATGTCCATGTTATGAGTAGTGCTGTTCTTTTCTGGAAATGGGAAAATACCTATTGACAAAGTCATAATTGATCCTAGGTTTATTTTAATAATTTAAGATTGAAATTTGAATTGTTAAACATATTGTACATATTATTATAATATATACATACTAAAACTAAAGGTAAATGACTCTTTGGCCTCTGTAACATTCCACTATTAACCCTTACTTAGTTTGCAAGCATTTTAAATTCAATATTTGGTACTTGAAATGAAAATTTTAGAACTATAAATGAACCCTGGGAATGGGAATCGATACAATATACTAGCCATGAGAAATATTTATATTATTCAGTTGTTAACGCCAAATCCGATAAAAATATACATGAAAAAAATAAGTCAAGTCCATCATTCATTACCATTTACAAAAAAAAAAAAAAAAAAACAAAAAATATCACAATATAATTATATTTTATATTGAAACTATTAACATAATATTAATCTAATGTACATAATAATAAAAAAAAATAGTAATAATATAATGATGATAACAACAAAAACTATACAAGTATTTATAATATTTAAATGTTCTACACACAATTTATAGCCCATATAGGTAAATACAATGGAATATCCATGAGCTGTGCATAGATGTCTTATACATTTATGTAATATTCAAGTATGTGTGTAATAACAGTACGTTTTCTAAACTACAAAAATTTGCATTTTTATTATACCTTAGCGCGTACACAGAGCTGAAAGCTTATTATTTAGGCAACATTTGTAATACAAGTTGTATTTATATAGTAGTTTATTTCAATCTTAAAAACAAGCGCAAATCATACATAGAATGTTGGCAAAGCATACCGTTATACAGCTTTGCGTGAGGAGCATTTCTCGGTCAGGTGAAATGTTCTTTTTTTTTTTTAATTAATACATGAAATACAGACGTATTATTGTGAAAATAGTAGGCAGATACGAATTGTGTATATATATATACATAAGGTACCGGTATTTGTGGGCTATTATAGTCAAATATGCAAATATATAACGAATTTATAGCGAACAAACCGAAGAATCATTCACATGCTATTTTTTTGGGATAGGAAATATATACTATATAAACACATAGATAGTCAAATAAACAACACACAATTTCCTCCGATCTTTGTTAACAAAAATTATAGGTATAATAATTAGTTTTCTACAAAAATTTATACTCAAGCAGTATACCATTTATTATGTCATCTAACGTATATACTCTCAGTCTAATAATATTTTATTGCAATTATGGAAAGTGCCATAATAAGGCATTAGTCAAACAATAATAATGAATACTCATGTTAAGCACCCCAAAACTCGATGTTGTGTACACATTTACATAAATAACACTTTATTTTTCAATTTAGAAAAAAACATTTTAAGTATAAAAGTTATTTTTGTACATATCTTTTGTAAATAAAAACAAGTTTATTTGCAGTTAAAATAAATCGTCGTACAAGATAATTGAATACAATTTTAAATATTTGTGACACGATGCCAAAATCATTATTATTATTTTTTTTTATAAAGTTTACTGTAAATGACTATCTAATTTTATATAATTGATGAATATCTTTATATATATTACAAATTAATAAGAAATATAAACATTTAATTGAATAAATAATGTAGTATAATATAGGTATTATGTGGATAAATAAAATTAAATATTATTTTGTAAATAAATAAATCATTTAATAACATAAAAATAATTTGTTGGATCTTCGCCATGAAAATAAATTTCATGTTATTTGTTTGTACAAATGAAAACATAAAATATTTTTTTTATTACAATTTCTATTGAATTTAGTTAAAAAATTAATTAAATAATAGTATTCAATGCTAGTTTAAGTTGTTTGAAATTACATCATGCAACTTATTCCTATACAACACAATAGTATTATGAATTAATAGATTCATCGTGTTTTGGGATACTTCATGATTATACTTCTAATTACAAACCTGAAAGGCCTTCGTGTATCATGTTTGTTCGAGAACTGGAAAAGAATGGACGAAGTGATGGTTTTGGGGTAGACAAAATAGATAGTGTATCTAAATCGGGTCCAGAATCACTCAAGTCTTCCAATTCTTCAAAAAGATCTTCAATATCAGCTGGGTCCATGTCACCTCCTATATTACAATGGAAATGTATTTAAGTACAATAAAAATATAAAATGGAAATACTTCAAAATTAATTTAATTAAATTTACCCGACAATTTTTGACTAATAGTTTCTCTATCATTATCCAATGCGTGTAAATCTTCATTGACTCTAAATCTTTTAAGAAGCGCGATAAATTTCTGTTTCAGATTTCTTTGCTATTTAATAAAGTATAATAAAATGATATTGATTAGCATATTAACAAATGAAATATTTGAATAGTATTATATTGTGTAAAAATAAAAAAATAAAATATAGGTAAATATATATATATATATTATATATGATGATAAAGTTATTTATATTACTCTAGCATTTCCAGTGGCAATATTTTTTTTCCTTCGTCTATCTTCCAAAGTAGGTTCGGAATCGGATGCTTCTTCTCCACTACTAAACTCTTCGTCTTCATCAGAATAATCGTGTCCCCTTCCTACAAAATTTTTAATTAATCATAATATTATATCTGTATATTTTATTAAACCTGCAACTAAATGTTTTCGTTGCACTTTATTGTTAGTCAAAATCACCTGTAACAGGTTTGGTAACGTCTTCGTGATCAACAGGTTGACTGTTCAAGCATGTGATGTATACACGGCCGATAAGAGATTTGGGATCTTTGGGATCACTGAGAAGTTCCAGTTCGAGATCAAGAGGTCTCTGTAGTACCTAAAATAATATAAATTAATAAAACTTTATACTATCAGCAATCAGTTGGTAATAATAATATTACAAGTGACATATTAATGACTCCTTCGGCCAATGTTTTAAAACCAAGTATAGTACGATTTTTGTACTTCTTTCGGCGTTGCAGCATTACGTGTAACTTGTTTACGTCTCTCTTTAAAAAGTGCGGATACTATGAAATAAATACATATTGTTATAATATAAATGACTTCGTAAGCTATACTTAGACAACAATCTAAGTACATACCTGAAGGCAGAAGTTCAACTGTAATTCTATTTCTAGGGACCCGTTTACAGTCAATGGGAGTTCATTTGTTCGCAAAGTTCTCTTTGATCCCTTAATCACATAAAATTATAAATTTGATATAACAAAGACAATCGATTTGCGCAGTTTATTAAAATTTAAATTAAAAAAAAAAAAAATCAGTTGTTAACCACAATTCGTTACGTACTTGCATTTTCACGGCAATGGTTAATGAAGATGACATATCTGATCCCAGTGGTTTGGTCAGCACCAGTTTTGTCAAATTCATCGAACACACTCTGAAACAATATAAATTACACATTAAAATTGTTTTACATTAATTTTATTTTCGTATATGTACATTGAAGGTATGTAATGTATGTAATAATGTACTTATGAACGTTTAACAACGAAGGATCAATTGTTTGGTGAACTTATTAGGAATATGCTCTGGGAAATGCGTATATTTATAT
The DNA here is from genome assembly GCA_025469235.1 of Pemphigus obesinymphae. Classification (NCBI taxonomy): domain Eukaryota; kingdom Metazoa; phylum Arthropoda; class Insecta; order Hemiptera; family Aphididae; genus Pemphigus; species Pemphigus obesinymphae. Next base: position 23,194 of record JAIPRL010000448.1, on the reverse strand, counting down.
TTAAACATAAACAATGGCCGTTAACATATGAATTACTAAAACATATACATAAACAGTTGTATAAATTCCTTCACTAAAGTGTTTATACTTTCATAAAATAGCTATAGAACGAGACTGAAATCTGCTGCAACAGATTTATATACAACATATACTCGAGCGTACCTCTAATATAAACATTATGTATTAAATACCGTATACGTGATATTGAAAACACAAAAAAAAAAAAAAAAAAATCTAAAAATGTGAGTAGGTATATCAAAAACCACATTTGTTATATGAGTAAATTATTAACAGAATTTCAAAATTCCCGATTTTGTTTTCTACAATATACCTACCTAAACTTTAGTTTTCATAACAACCGATTAAAATTGGTTATTATATTTATAATAATATATCTATATACCGAGTACATTCAATTTACATATACCTACTAATATAACATATTATGTTGACTAAAATGATAACTATTTTATTTTATAATAGTTTTGTTGAGGATAATAACTTAATAGGTAATTGAATTGGAAAGCAATAATGAATAATATTTTTTCGATAAAACGATTCTGTGTAGAGCTTTAGTGTAAATGTATAACATACCTACATAATTAATTAAAAAAAAAAACCATAATTAATATACCTAAATAAAAAAAGATATTTATCAAAAGTTTTGAAAATTGTATGATGTACGTATGTTTAATAGTAAAATGCATACACCATGAAAATGTCGAATTACTATACACATATTTTCCGTAATTTCTAGGAAATAACGAGTTTTTTTTGCTTTTTTCTTACGCGTTTATCGAAAACTCCAACCATATCGAAATCCATTACCTGTCCAAAGTATCATTCTGATAAAATTTGCTACAGGGAAATGAATACACATGAACCGAAATTTTCTAGTCAAAAAGTTGTTCCAGAAAAAAAGAAGAAAAAATAAACATCAATGTAAAACAACTATATATAACTCCATAATATAGCTCTTGCTTGTTCCGCTCAAACTCTAAAATAGTATAAGAGATATTTCCAAACAATGAGTGAATGTTTAATTTGATTATATTATTAAATAGAATATAATGAAGTAATATAATCATCATTCATCGTCATTAAACTAACTAAAACTAACGCCTTCAGAATGCCAGTCAACCTGTCATTATTCATAATCACAGGCATGGAAACGTTGTCTGTAAATTAGTGACTATGGCAAACTATGGTAAAACTAGTTCATATTGACTGACTTACTAGTAAAAATAATTCAATGACTAGAATAATAAAATAAAATATTTTATTTATAAAAATATTGACCCAATAAAATATATAAATTAAAATTATTGAAAATACATAAATTATAAATATAGATACATATAGATATTGGTTACACAAAATACAAGTCAATAGTCAAATAGGTACCATATAATTTGATTTGTTATAGTGCTTATATATTTTCATATAAAATTTGTATGTTAGTAGATGCATACCATATTACTAATTGTAAAATAATAGACTATCAGCTGATAATATAATCAGTCGTGTATCTAAAAAAAAATTTCGAGAGAGGCCGACTTACCATTTGCAAAATGTACAAAATTGGGTTGGTTGTCTATTACATTGTCTTTGTATTTTTCCAAATTATATTTAATTTATATCTCGAATCCTAAAAATGCAATTTATACTGACATTTTTAACAAATTAAAAATAAACCTGAAATCAATTTATAACTCATATAAATATTGCTTTTCTCAATTTTTTTTAACAAATTTCTCATTAGCGCAATAGCTATAAATATTACCAATATAAAAATATAAATAAATTATTAAATATTAAGGTGCCTCCCACTGTCCCATTACACGATTTTAAGGAGTATTATTTAGGTAATTTATTATTATTATTTTTTTTCATTAGTGTTAGTAACCAGTATCAAAAGTATACGGGGTGTAAAATTACATACACCTACTTGCACAAGTCAACAACCTGTATTATAACCGCCAAAAATTTATATTTTTCACTCAAATAGACGATTCTAATTCCATCAGAATGCTGCAATGAGTATATCAATTTTAATTTTAAAAAATATTCGTATTTTCCATAAAGATCGAAGTACTTTTTAAAAATCGTTTTTATTTAATTAGATATTATGGTTCAAAATATTGAAAATTTAAATGGTTTTAGTTATATAGCATAAAATGAAAAATGAAATTTCCCCGAGTAAGTAATAAAGAATCTATATACGTTTTCAAAATTGTTATTGGAGCACACATCGTGTTGGACTTTTGGAATTAGAATGAATAGTTTTTAAACCAAGGAAGTCCCTTAAATACGTTGATAAAATAACATAAAAAAATCTAGATGCGAGTTTCAAATATTTGACAAGATAGGAGGGTTCAGATAGAAGTTTTCGAAGTATTTTATTATTATAATAAAAATGAAATAGGTACTCATTTTTACTTGTTAAAATTCAATAATAACATTTTCCCTTAAAATAAAAAAACATTTATGCTTTACAGCGAACTAACCTTAATAACTAATATATTATGAGATATGACTTATGACTTATGAGATACATTGCTACCTATACAGCTATAAAAATATTAAACATTTTCTCAAAGTATTTAGCAATGCAGTCTATATTTATTAACATTATAATTAATATTTTCATAATATCGGGCGAGACTGCAATCCTCTCAGCCCCTTGCTTAGAATACCATATATTGCAATAATAAGTATAAATAATTATATTCATAAATTATCTGTGTGGATTAATTTAAGAAATGATACCAGTAATAGTAATAACATTAAATAATAATAATATGAATATCCGTGTGGATAGGTTTATATTATATTATAATATATAAATTAATGTGAATAGGAAAAAAGTGCCAATTTTGAGGACGAACGAAGTACTTGAAATAAGAAAAATAATCAGGAAATTGACAATTTAATGTAAAAGTTGAGAAAATAGTAAATAATTAATAGTGATTACTAATGAAGTATTATTAGGTATTTACTTTTATAATGATTTAAGTTATTTTCATGCCTATACGAGTTTACCAAATTGTTCTGTTATTAAGATTAATAGTAAAAAATTAACCTATTGTGCTTTTACGTATAAATGAACAGTGTTGATAATTTATTATTTTTTTCTATAAAAAACGTGCGTACTACATAAATTAATTTCGCAAGAAACAGAAATTTATATTTACATACATAGAATTATCGGTAAATTATCGATAACAAACAAATGAGAAATGTATAAATTAAAAATTTTTGGAAAAACGATATAATTTTTATACGAAGTATTATAATATACCTAACATATAGACTTAGTATTATAATATGTTTCCTAGTTTTTAACTCACTGTGCCAACAATCCAGTATGTATAGGTACTTCTCGAAAAATATAAATGTCCTGTTCCTGAACAGTTGAATAAATATTACGAATTCGTATAAATATGATTAATAAAAAATAATAAAACACAAAGTATTATAATATTTTTTTAATAAAATATTTAGATAAGTATATATGCAATATTCGCATTTACGAGGAAGTATTTTATTATACTATATACCCAGTAGTTTATAACCTATATCAAATAGGTAATGTATAAATTGCACGTTTGCAAACAGATTATCAACGATACAAACATATCGTATTACTCGTATTAGGTACATAAAACATAAGTAAATAATAATAATAAAAAAACCATACATAATATATAACTAAAAAACCAAATCTATAAAAAATTTCATTTTAATATACCTATATAGGACTAGTGACCGTCGTTTCAATATAAATCCGACCTGAAATATAATTCTTACGTCCAAACACATTCTGAACAGTCATGATAATCATAAAAATATAAGTAAACCCGATAATATTAATAAAGTATTGATTTTGCTATAAAATCGGTATAGTCGAGTATAGATAAAACGAATGTACACTTTTGAATAATATAGTCTATAAAAGTTCATTTTACCCAAATACGTACAAAGCCAAATTTTAACAAAATTTAACTTTAAACATATAAAGCATATAACATATACATATAACTTATGCTTTGTACATTTAATGTACCTAAAATTTTTTCCCTACATATAAAGGAATCAATATAGTATATTTTAGTTCAACATAAATTTGGACTTACATACAGATAGTATTAATCGAACGTATTTGTATGAAGGAAGTATCATTGTATGTCTACATTTTATATTCATAACTAATTTCGAGGTTTTGCTATATATGGGTACTTATATGTATTTTATGAGATACGCGAGTAAGTATACCTTATTATTGTATCGACTATTTAATCCGAATGGGGTGGCTAAAGAAACGCTCCCCGAATTCCCAAAAAGACAATTAATATAGATACCTATCAAGGCCGTATTGGGGACTGAAGTCCTTCTGAAATGTCATCAAATGAAATGAATGTGAAATTTAATTAATTATTGTTTTTAATACTTTTTATAGTTATATTTATACTTATATATATATATGTACCTATTCGATCTAACATGTTACTATATAATAACAATATACGTGCCCCATAAGATATTTATTACGAATTATGATTTATGATACAATCATAATCTGAGTTTGTTAAATAAAATCTTAATTTATTTTTTATTATTAATTATTCTGAAAATATTGTATGAAAGTGAAATATGTCGATGGTACATGGTTTTCTGCCTCCTGCGGTCCGCCAGTTGCCGACCCTTGTTATAGCCTATATATTGTACCTACTACAATAACACTCATCATATTTGATATTATTCCAAGGTTTATCAATTTTGTCCATCCTGTTACCTGGATTTGTGCTTGGGAAAAATATTATTTAGTTTGGAAAATAAAATAGAAAGTTTATAGAAATTCATTTTTAGTTGGTCAGTTTGTCAGTGACATAATGTGGTATTAAACAGTGCACAATTAAGTACAAGACTTTTATTTACTTTTAAGTTAGATTATAAATATATTTTATTTATTTTCATATATTATTATAAATTATAATGTATAAAAAATGATAAATTATAAGCATATTATATGTTCATTTGAAAATTGTGAGGAAGATTTTAGATTATTCCTAAGTTATAAAAATATAGTTATAATAATAATATAAATAATATATTATTATATTATATAATAATAGGTATAGTTATAATAATACATAGTATACAATTAATAACCAATAAAGTTAATTTTAAAACACTTCTGTGCTAATGAAGTGTTATTAATTATGAAATTCAGTTTGAATCATTCACTTTAAATTCATTACTCAAAATGTAGAATCTTGAACAAAAAAATTAAATAGTGGGAAAAGTTGAAATATGTTTTTCATTAATGAAACCATTTATTTTAAACATGAATAAAATCTAATAATATATAATAAAAGTTGTCTTATAGGAAAATTATCTACGGGTGACCAAATCACATACATATATATCTACCATGATTAAACTATGACTAAAGTAGATACTATGCAGACTTTCCAAATGACAACAATTTCATTACTTATTTATTTTTACATTTTTCATTGGGCAATTAATTAAAACGTGTGCATGATTTTTAATTTATTTACATGGACATAATAAATTTTTACTTTTATTGCCATAACAGTTTCAATCAAAAATTTTCTTACAGTATAAATAAAATAAAAATAATAAAATGTAAATGTAAAATTTGTATAATGATAAATTAGTGGATAACGACCGTGATAAAACCAAACCTCAAAATACGGCTAATCACGTTCTTTCTTTTCCTGCAAAGATACGTACGTGATCCATGGGGTACATTTATTCTAAACAGACTATACCTATTATACAAACGAGAAAGTTGCTAGCTCTCCCGGAAAAATAATCCTGGCTATAATACTAATAATATACAAACTGCCTATAATAGATAGATTTTCGAAAGATAAAAATAGAAAACTTAACTATAAAAATATGTCCTGAGTATGGATCATAAACGATAGTAGGATAAAAAGAGAAATTTTGGTAAGTACTGTAACATTATATAGAGATGTGAATCTAGGATTCAGTGCCAAAACCCCCCTTTTTTTATTTTTATCCCCGTGATTTATATAGGTATTATTTTTATAAATATTAATTCATTATACGAGTAAATGTATAGGTACATAAACATAACGATTTTTTTTTTTTGTTTTCTATCGTAAATAAAAATCGCAGGAAAAAAATATTCACAATCCGTAGGAAAAACGGTAATCGACAACATATATTTTATTAAAATAAGAGTTTTAAGTACATATCATGTTGAATTTAAAATTAGAAACTGATGAAACAAAAATATATATTAGTTTTTATATAGGAAAAAATGTTCAGGTATATTTGGTGAAATGGACTGTTTTAAAGAAACTTTATTTTTTTTTTTGACGCAAACTGGTAGAATCCATTTTTCTATAACGATTAATGAGTATACTAAATACTGTAGTTTATTGAACATTTGAATTTTTATGTAATATCTTTCTATAATAAAATATATCATAAAAAAATAACTTTACCTAAAATATATATATATTAAAATTATAATATACCTAATATAAGACCAAAATGATGTAAATTATTTCATAAATATTAAACTTTTCGTTAGGTTCAACAACTCAATACAATAAGTTTTAATAATTGTGAATATTAAGAACTTGTATACCTATATAGTTGAGATACGTAGTGTAACAAGTATATCTCCTAGTAGGTGTGTAATTATTTCAAAATATTTTATTTTGGATTACATATGACATTTAATTTTAATATATTTTTTGACAAAAATATATTTTTGTTCGGATATAATATGTTGGCGTGAAATTCTGTAGAACGTGTGTTATTATTTACTAGGATTATGATATTATCAAATATCTTGTTGTAATATAATGTGCTCGTCCTATACAGTAAAATTTATTATAATATTAAAGTGGTGTCGACAAAATATTATTACAGGAGAAAATTCACGGTAACAAAAAGTATGGTTTTTTTTTTTGTACTATTTTATAAAATTAATGGCTGGCTCGAAATTGTTATTTAATGGATTATTACATTAGTTTATTTTTTATTCTGTGATACGAGTATATTATTAAGTATGGGAATGTATTGTTTTCTACCCACACGCCAATGGGGTCATCAAGCGGTAATATATAATTTGTTAACACGGCTGATAAGAGACTATATACTTTTTATAATATATTATAGTAGGTACATATTATACCCACGTGGCGTATTGCACGTATGATAATAATAATAATTTGAATTTCAATACATTTTGAATATAGGATTTATAGACACCACCGTCCGTACTATTCGCAAAAATAATTTAAAATTAATTACGCGCAAAATTATGAAAATATTTATGCAACAGTACCAGCTATAAAGGTACACCCATATAAAAATAAATTCATGAACATTTTTTTTTTATAAAAAACAATAAATAATAATAATAATAAAGATAATTCTTTAAATATCGTGAATATCCACAATGAAAGTCTATAACAGGTAAACACGTTAATCATTTTTTTTTTTTATCTTTATTAATTTATTATGCCTTACCTATATAAAAATGTAGGTACTTATATAAAGTTCTTATAATTATTTACTGCATACCTATATATATATGTAAGTAATTGTATTGTTGTTAAGTAAGTACCGCCAACCGCCCACCATAAACGTCTAATAATTATTTATTAAAATCTACCCCTAGTCGCCTTAAAAAATCGAAAACGTGAATATATTATGATAAGTGTTAATTAAAAACAATAGGATAATGTACATTATCCTATTTAATAATTCATAACGGTTTAGGAAAAAAATATGGGGCAAGGTACTTTTTAAATTAATGAATAAATATAAATGATATATGATAGCATTTTTTTACGACTAGAAATCGAGAACATTTTAACTTTAAATAGAAAAATATATATATCCATATTGAATATGATACCTATTTTTAAAATAATTATTAATTAATTAAAAGCTGCAGATAAAATCATTTAAAAGGCAAAATATGGTAAAATATTATTATTATTTATATTGAAAAACCACTTAGCATATTTGCTCTACTTAGAATCCAGTATAGTACCCAATATAATTAATAATTTTTGAACACGTGCACAATTTGTTTGACATTTAACAAATTATTATTAATCAATGATCAATATTCGTATATCAGCAGCCGTTATTATTTTATTCACAGGCTACGTATACTGATAATAATAAATTATAAGTTCATTACATATTTTGTACAGTTGTCGCGGTTCATCTGATCATTCTTAATGGACCGTAGTTCCAAATATTCTCAATAATTTATCACAAATTTCGTTGCATATTACATTTGACCCGTTTGTATACGTCGACATTTTTGACGTATTTTTTAATTGATAAATTAAATGATTTTAATACTAATGTATCATTTTATTTTATTTATGTGTATAATACATTTATAATTTATGCCTCTCAATAAGCAATGAACAAAGTTGTTAAGAGGTAAGGGGCAACTATCCAGAAATAAAATATATAATTTCAAAATGAACTTTTTAGATGCTTGTATAATTCGATCGAAATACAGTCGATAATACTATATAATAATATATGTATGGGTACCTACTTATAAAATGTAAACGAGATTAATGTATACACTATACAGTATACCTACCTATTTAAATAACTAAGAGTTATAATAATGTATTTATTTAAAACTTATCAGGTATCTACATATTAAACAAACTCAGGATTTAGATTAAGAATAAATGAAGTAAGTAAATTAATTTCAAATAAATCGAGTTTTTTGATACAAAAAATGTCAATGATCTCATTCAATATCTTTTTATTGGTGTTAGTTTATAATTTTGGGGTGATATATATATATTTTTTTTTTATCAAACAATAATTGTACCTATCCATATATTTTAATTTATACCTTCATAACTTCTATATAAAATAAGAATCTATATAAATAACATTCAAAGAAGTCCAATAAGAATCAGATTTGTGTATAATTATAATTCAGAACAGATAAACAAATACAATTAATAGAATTACGTCATAGACCATAGTATTTATAACAATTCATGCCCTGATATCTAATTTTAACACATTAAACCGATTAAAACGTTATTTTGAAGTGATAAAAATAATTATATGTGACATAAAAATGATATTAAGAATGTAATGAAAATAAAAGTTAAAGCAAATATATTTGGAAAAAATGACAGTAATTTGAATGTGTATATTTTAAAGTGTGGATCATTTTAAAATATAGTTATTAATAAGTTTCTTAATTGTATGCACGAAAAAATCACGAAATATGCTCTTCAAAATATGTGATTTTGCATAAAAAAAAAGGAGCCAAATATGCCTATAAAACTATATTTAAAAAATAAAAAATTGAATTTAGTTATAAATTAATATCAATCTACAGCAACTTTTCTATTTTATTTGTTTATTGTTATATAATTGTAATATCCAAAAAAATAGTTTCTATAAAAATTGAAGTAAAAATGAAAAAAAAAATTAATATACCTAAGTACCTATTACATATTATTTGTATTATATATTGAATTACATTTTTTACATTGCTTTTTTAATATAAAAATAATATATAATTTTGGTTTTTTCTTCTGGAATTGGCAGTCGTCTTAACCGTAATAATCATTTAGGTAAACGAAATTTTGATTTTTTTTGAAATTTGACTTAAAATTATTACCTACTAAAATACGTCATGTTAAGTTACGAAATAGTATAATATGCTATAAAAACTGTAAAATATTGAAATATGCTCTAAAAATTCACATTTTAAATTATACCTTCATGGAACATACTTAATATACAGTACGATAAACCAGAAAAATATACCAATGAATACAAATCTAAACCCTATTTATTAACATTATATAGGTAGGTACCTTATTTCTAAATAAATTAATCCAATGTAAAAAAAAATTCAAAATTTCAATAAAATATCATTATTATTATTTTCACCTTTCCGACAATTAACTATTTTTACATCTGTAACCACTACCTATTTTTCGGTAGTAAATGTGAGTAAGATGGTACTTTAGAAAGGATTTTTTTTTAAATTTATTTTTGACAGTATATTAAACTGTAGTCTAGTTTTTGACCTATATTACATTGAACTCCACTTAGAATTGTGTTATTATTGCTTTGAATTTCAAATATATCCACCACCAGTATCATACCTGACAAGTGAAGTGATATCTATGATATCTACCTCCAACTGACTGTATTTTTTAATGCTATAAAAGATGGAAAGTTTGCATAAATATAACTTAATTTGTCTATTTCATTTTTAAAAATGCAATAATGTTTTATAATTGGTACTTGCACTTATATAGTTACATTATTATTTTTTTTACAATAAAATCTATGGAAGATAACTTGTAAATCACACTTACTTTCGATATATCGAAATAGTAAAAACTTTATTATTATCTATACCTATAGGTATATATATATTTTTCATATAATTCAGAAAATAGCTCTAGAACTAGTTACTGAAAGTGTTCAACTTCGCTGTTTTCTTTAACATCGAATAATACAAATGTATAATAATAAGTGTAAATATAACAAAAATTTAAATGCGAATATGTAAGTATATTATATAAAATAATTGTAAAGAAAAATCGAATTCTAATTACAACTACCATTATTTTATATTAAAATTAAATAGATTGAGAGAACAGGAAAAAAAAATGTTGCAATTTGTAATTTATATTTTGTAATTTGAATTTTAACAATATATAATATAAAAATGTTATTAAATTATCTTTAAATGGGTATTTATATATAGTTATTATATAATAACCGCATATATATATAAATATCCATTTAAAGATAATTTAATAACATTTTCATATTATATATTTTTTAAATTATAATATAAATTAATAATATATTAAATAAATAATATCAAAAACCTTTAGGTTTTTAGGTAGTTATAGGTTATCTAGGTACCTATATAGGTACCTAGATAAAGTAAACTTGTTAAAATATTTAAAACGATTTTTTTGCACCTTGAAATGGAGTATAATATATAGGTAGGTATCAAGTACCTAGTATTTATGTGTACTGAATCTTAGCTATAATAATAGTTATACAGTATTGTAATCTCAACCATATTTTATAGTACGTACACTATCGATTAATTCCAGAGGATTATAATTTTATTGCAGGTATTTAGAATTTGTATTATATAATAAAAAAAAGTCACCGACTAATGAAACTTTTCATTCTCATGACTAAAATTATTGTTAAATATTTTAAACATCGTTATAATTTAAGATAAAAGTACAAATAAGTGTATATTAGAAACTCGAAAGCTTAAAATAAATAAATAAATAGATTTAATTAGTAAATACCTAAAACAAAATTTACATAGGCACAGCCACAGGTAATTTACAATTTCAGCGACTTTTGATTTTACTATATATAATACCTGTAAGTAGGTATAGGATACTGATATTATGGAAATATATAATAGATATGTGAGAAGATAAAAATGAAATAAAATAATTATTTCAATAATTAAATTACACAATCTCTTCTTCTGTAGTATAATGAAAAAATATATTCAAGATGTCTATTTTCCAAACAAGTCTATGAATGTAACCGACATTATGATTATGTAGACTGTAGACGTAGAGGATGTAAATTTCCAACATCCATATCGGGTTCCGAACCACACCTTATAATAACCTAAGAAGAATAAACAACAAAAGTGGTTTTGATAACAGATTTAGTTGTTTGCGTATATACTAGGTATATTATATTACAATAGTAGGATGTAGGTGTGTATGTATGTATACGTAGAAGTCATGAGGTTTATGAAATGTAAAAAAATATGAATATAATAAAACATACGAGTAAAAATTTAAAACCGTATTGCCTATATGTAATTTCATTCTATATATTTTATTCATTAAATTCATTAGCAGGTATAATGAATATAGAACAATCAATAAAGTCATTTTTTGTCTTTTTTGATATATGAGAATCGGTAAATACGAGGGTAAATATTACAATATATGCATCGATAAAAATGCTGATTTAATAGCATAAAACAGTTGTATTTCAGAATGTATTATATACACTTCAATATTCACATTTGTTCTAAACTGAACATGAACTAATACACTTAAACAGAAAAATTAAATAAAAGTCTAAACAATAGAACTAATCGATAATTCTGATAAATAATTAAATAAATATACCCTAAGAATTCTGTCGAAATGCAATACAAGGGTACGTCGATTTGTGTATTTATTTTTATGTCTTATTCACTCAGTTTTGAATTTATTGACAATTTTAATTCTCTACAATACCTATTATAAAATTCTAAATTCCAGGCCAAATTAAAGTTATTTCAGAGTCGAGATCGTGTTTTTATTTATTCACTCCACTCAAATATGGGACCCAAATGATTTTCTGTGGACGATATCACTGCCTGTATTTATGTGTGTACTACATATATAAGGCCGTAATGTTTGATCAGGATTCAATAAAAATAATATTGTTTCAACTAATAATAATTCTCTTCTCATAACGAACGAGTGTTGTAATTAATAAAATACAGTTGTGTTAATATTATTAGAGTTAGGATTGTACATTATACTATATTCGACCAAATTGTGTAGATTAATGGGTCCTAAAACATTGTATACGATAATATACTAGGTACTCAGACAGAAATGTATGGTCCAATCCGAGTACTACTATTGACTGAATATTGAATAATATTTTTAAATAACAACAAATCAATTCGTACAGTATACGAATAATGTTTAAAACATCATATAATACTCTCGATAACCTCGGATCATTTTTTTATTTTGTTTTATCACCTATAATAACTACTTAAAACATTGGCATTTCACCAAAAAAATATTAAAGAACGACCTTAGCTACTCATATTTGTTCTAATTTTGATTTTATAATAGAACGTTAATTAAAATATTCGGCTATACATATTTTATGAATAAGCAACTAATAAAATAAAAATACCAATACTATACGAAACGATAAAGAATCATTAAAAATAATTTCGACAGACAATAGGACAATATACCTATATATAACTATAAAATATGCTCCATCGTTTTGTAAGTTACATAAAATACAGTTGTACGCGTTATAGGTATAACGCATATAATATCCCAAATTTCCAGTTTGATTATCGGCTTACGTAGGTGGGTCGAAACAAAAAAGGAATGTATATTGGTTTTGAGGGGGAAAAAATGATCTGTCGAAGTATAAATGACGCACAATATTATTATCCTTTATTTACTCGTGTTATTTTCAAGCAATAATGTATATAATATAAGCCAATTACATTGGCATAACATTATATTATGTACCTATATTTTAAAACCCGTAACAGATTATATTATACTATTGTGTCGGTCGATTTTAGGCACGGTATTTATTAAAATTCACCGTTAAACACCGCTTTCTTCGTGTGTTTCATTCATACGTACGGACGGCAGTGTGCACTGAAAAAGGATAGAGCAATCATTTAAGGAATGCGCAGCCCACTAGCCAAGGACTTTTCGTGTGACACAATAATTATGCAGATGACAAAGTAACTCGAATAAAAATATATATATACACACCGCGTATAATATAATATTACTGCAGTACCTATACCTAGTATATTGTAATATATATACGACGTACGTGCGTGTTTAGCCCATGTTTTAGCCTGTTGATCCTAAAATCAATATCGATTGATGACGTCGTCCGACTGTTTTTCCATATAATATTATATATATATACACTCGGCTTACGTAATAAGACGTACGAATAAAAGAGAAAAACACGTGTACGAAAAAGTTATATTTCAACCATTGTCCTGCTAGTGTTTCGTGAAGGTTGCCATAGTCACAAAAAAAAAAAAAAAACTACACGAGTCAATAAAAACTACATTGATCTGACAAGTTTTAGTATATAGCGTATAGCCCGTCTGCAAAGGAACCGGTCGAAAAATTGTGTAGAAAACGTTAAATAGTAGTAGGTTTTCTTTAGTTAAAAAAATTCAATGGAATTTTCTCGATAATGGTCACGACACAGTCAGTATCGTAAACTCGATTGTTTTGCAAAATATCATCGATGTTTTTGAACAGAGCTTGAGTTAAAATTTATATTTTTCCTCGGGTTATTAATATACTAAATATACTAATATTACTAATACAATGTACGCAGCACTTACGGGATGCGCAATATATTTATTTAATGTATTGTGTAATTTTTTGAAGAAGCCAATAGTTTTCAATAAACATAATAATATAATAATAAACTAATATTCTTAATTTCGTGTTTTTATACAATATACCAGTAGATAGGTAGACTTGAATCGTAGGGTTTAAAAAAAATATGGGCAAAACTTTTTTAATTTTTAATTTGGAAATTAATTATGTATTCATCATCCTGTGTACCATAATGTATATTATTTGAACGATGATTTTATAGAATTCGGCTCTTTTATAGTGTATTTTGTTTTTACGAGCACTCTAGTTTTTGCATTTTTTTAGCGCGTTTACAATATTAATTTATTGAAGAAATCGACTGGGTTTTTTTTTTTTTTTTTTTTGTTATGGCGACGTCCGAATTAAAAATTATTACGCACACGCAAATTGATCAAAATGAACTTAATTGTACCATGGAAGCTATTGAATATTATATGAACTATAATTTTGTCCGAAACTCTAAATTTATATGAACCCTGCAATAGTTGAATGACACAATAGGAAAAAAAAAAAAAAAAAAAAACTGTAACAGTTAAATGCACTTTCATTGAATAACCAATGTCGGAAAAATCGTACCCGGAACACGACCGATACAATGTCACTATAATATACTATAATATATAGGACGTATATGTGTGAAATGGTAGGTAGGGGATATATACAGCTAGTGAAAGTGTTCTATTGGGAAATTAAGTTAAACCGTATCACGATTCACTGTACTGTGACAAATCGTTCGCGACCAGATTTCCACAAAAATATATTGATTGATATTATTATATTGGTACGTACGATACGGCAGGATATTGTGGTCGGAGAGGAAATCGTTCAGAGGAACGAATCGAATGATGTAAAAATCTTCAGTAAAAAATAAGCAGGTATATTTAATATAGGTACAGCAATCTATTATCTATTACATATTATACATTTAATTGAATTAGGTACATGAAGATGCTGGGTATAAGCGACAATGGTTTTCGGTGTTATATAAATATTACACTACTTGTTCTTATAGGTATTACGATAAAAATGTTTTACTCATAATATATATTTCGTATGATAATAAACTCCCGGTATATAATACTCATCCGTCACCGACGACCGACTCGAAATTTTACATAAATAAAGTTTGAATTACTTGTTACTCATTTTATTCTTATACTTTTGAAAGCATTTTCAAATACTTTTCTTAGAAGACGAAATTAATTTTTAAACTTTGATTTTTATATATACATTAGGTATAATAAATACCTACCAAATTCTATATTCCATCTTTTATCTATATTTTGGCGTCAGCTATACTCTCAACTCCACTTTAAAAGGTCCTTCACATATTTCGCCCTATAGTTTACATTACCTTAAATATACTTTATATATTTCTCTATACTTCCTACAATATATTCATCTCTCACATTAATATATAATATAATACTCCTCTTGTTGAAATAAATTATAATTAATTTTGTAGTACAAAAATTTTGTTACCTATTCGTATTTTTCGTCATTTATTTATTTAAGTAGGTATAGGCTACCTATACATATATATAAAATAAAACAAATAAAAGTTTTAAATATTTAAATATTCTTGTATGATATATTTCGTAGTAACAAAAGTGTAAAAATATTTTTAAACAGCTTTTTTTATTAAAATGTCGACACAATTGGTACTTTAGAAAGGTTATTTTGGTGAAATGTACAAGAAAATTGTATGTGAATATTGCAAAAAATGTGGGAACTTCTCCGTAAAATCTCTAAAATATTTAGAAAATTAAAACGCGGTAGGCGTATTAACGTTTTTATAATAAGCTTGTTTTTGTGACTCACTAAAAACAGTGGTCTACGAACAAATGTTACAGATGAAAACATAAATGTATAATAAATTATTTAGAAAGATAAAAAAATGCGTTAACAAACTATGCGTCTAGAACTATATAATTTATTTTTTATTTTTATACATTCATTGTAAACAATCAAGTACAATCAATGAGTAAAACCAGACTCAATAAATTCATTTTATTTTAGTTTTACAGAGTTACAGCAATAGGTGTTAATGTTGTACGTATAAATAGAAATAAACTTGTCTCTAATTCGAATGCCAATTTAACTATATCTAATGAAAATATTTACATTTATGTTGTATAATAATATCAGTAAATTTAAAATAGACCATCTACCTAGTTATTATTAAATTTATTTAAGGTTTAATAATACACGATCAAGAGCAGTCACAGTGGCGGATCCAGAGCTACATTTTGGGGTGGGGGGGAGGGCCAAAGTCTGAAATTTTATAACATGTTAAGATTATTCGATTATTCCATATAATAAATCATATAAAGTGGGTATAGTAAAATACAATATAAAAATGGGATGGGGGGAGGCAAATTCCACCTTTGCCCTCCCCGGATCCGCCACTGATCAATAAGGTCATCATACATCGAATTAGGTACTAGATAGAAAAAAAAATATTCAACTAAGATCATTTTTAAGCTAATAAATGGCCGTTTGAATTTTCTTTTCGGCATAAAATTTGCTATTGAATAATATAGGATAATGTAGGTATATGACATTCGTGTCTTTAAGAAATAAATAATAATAACTAACGCATTACTATAATTTCAATATCATTGAATTCATATAATTACAATGATTTCTCAAATCTTAAATCGAAATAAACAATTGATATAACGGGATCAACGACAGAATCGTTATATAGCTAATATATACTACCTATTGAGTAATAAAATTAAACAAACCTAAACGTGGATATTGTAATACGAAAATTAATTACATCGTGAAGTAAAATCCAACTTTTGATATTAATTAGATCTAATAAAATAATATGATTCATTTATGGTTTCGACTTATTATAATTCTATTACATATTCAGAACGAAAATAATATTTTGAGTCATTCGAATATTAGAATAAATGGTATTAGGTACAATTATTTAAAGCAGAAAATATTATATTTTCAAGTATAAATATTACGTAGGTATGTTACAAATGTTTAATGTAGACTGGGATGTAGACTGATTATCACAGCATCATATAGACAAGGTCACAAGGCCAGTTAAGTTTAAAGTAGACAAATTAAAAACAATTTTGTTATTAACCTTGTTAATTCATTGATTAATGATTAATAATAATTTAACTGCTATAATACTAAAAAGCTCAAACGACACTGATTGTTAATAATATATTTGACACTATATAGTATATACTATCATAGACTATAATATAATTTTATAGCAATATCAATCCATACAATTTAATGTTTTTATTTACGGATCAAACATGCCGTTTTGTGAATTCACTATGTTATGATAAAAATAAATTCATTAATTTGATTAAAACAAGTTATAAACAAAGAGATAACCAAAAAACAATCTGTTTTAAGTATAAAATAATAAGTAAAGTATCATTTTTCAACAAACAATAATATTAGGTGTGTATGTACTGTTTTATTGATAAATCGATTGAGTAAATATAGATTTTTTCTGTATCAGTAAGTTTTCCTTACGACTTTTAATTTTCTAAAATATTATATGTAGATATCTATACAACCATAATTTTACTTCATTAAAGTACCTATGACCTATGTGTCCTAAAAACAATTATGATGTTTTAAAAGTTTTCATGCGAGAAATGTTATGAAAATGTCATGGACAGGCTCCTATAAGTGTCCAAATAGAATAAGTAGGTAGGTAGGTAGTAGGTACCTAATACTATTTTTATTATTTTATGGGGAGTTATTTTAAGAATGGATATATTTAGACAAACATTATATTTAAGAACAATTATTTATTAGTGTTATAATTATATTTTGTAGAAAATATTAATTTTCTTAATGCCACCTGTAATCATATTACCTTAGATTTAAATGTGTGAATTATTGTAAATAATTTATAATTATGCATTTTTAGACAAGTTATATAATTTTAACCCATATATTTGTATTTATAAATTATTACTACATAGGTATTTAGTTGTTAATAATGTAGGTAATATGTGATATTATGTACGTATCTTTTTATTCTTTCTTAGGTACATACCTCGGTACATACTAAAGACCTGCACTGTTTGAGCTCAAAATACTGAACTCGGGTCAGGATTTTTAATAACGAAAAATGTTAGGGTTGGGCTTGGCATTATTTTAAATAAGAAAATATCTGAAAATGTTCAGAAATAACTAAAATATCACATTTAAAATTTTTGGAAACTACCTACTGAAAAATAGTACCTACCTCACAAAACCACATTATTATTACATATTACAATACTAGACTTAATTTATTATGTAATTAAAATAACATATTTAAATGTAAAAATGTGCAAGCTTTGTCCCCCTCACCAAAAAAATCTAGCTATGATCCACCACTGGCTACCTAATATTATACCTATGTGAATGGCCATTAATTAAAGTATTAATCAAGTTTTAATCATAGTAGTTATACCCTTAGTTACTGTAGGTACTTATTTTTTTTTTATTCATACAAAAATATTTATCAACTTTTATCTTATTACAATAAAAATGTTTTATTTTAGTAACAAATTATATTACCCCATTGAAATAGTAGATATAGTTTAATCGAATTAATAAATAAAATAGTTGGGTAATTTACAATATTTTTAATAGGTAAAAACAAGGATTGATTATTATATTATATTATGTATGATACCAATACCTAGTGTAATAAACGGGTCTGCAATATTACGATACATTTTCCTAATATAAAAAGTATTAGTTTTCTGTAGAAGGTTCACATACTAACATTATATAGGTAATACAAACAAATAGTTACATGTCATAATACTACAATAACTAAAACATGTATTTTAATGACATAGATACCTACATCATTTTATATCAATAAATGTTTTTTTTAAATAATTATTCATTATAAAGGTCATAAATATACTATATAGGTATTCACAATATAGTCATTTATCATAGTGTAACAATAAAGAATTCATAAAAATATCAATTATTTAAATAAAGAACATTTGATGATATTGATATTTTATATATTATATTGAGTAACTAGTACTTTTATGGTTTTATTTAAATAATCACATATACCTATCTACTATGTAAAATTTCTATAGATGTAGGTATTCATAGTTAAATAATTTAATAAAATGTTTAAATATGGATAATATAACTTAACCTCAAACTTAACTGAATGCATACAATTATATTTATATAAAACATAATTAGGTAAGTACTTATCAACAATGTAATCTGTGGTTATTATTTAATTATTATTGTTAATATTGAATACATACAGTTACTAAATTATTTAAATCCAGTATTATATTAAAACCGTATACATTTATTTAAATAAAAAAATTAAAAACCAATATTAAATCTTCTGTTGAACCTGCACTATGATATTTATTTGTTTATTGTAGGTAATATTGTAATATCCTATTATATTTATTATTTCTCTATAAATAAGGTACAAATAACCAAAAATAAAATATGAAATGTGCATAAAAATGTTTAAATTATAGTGCAGGTACATTATACAAAATACAAATTTGATATTATACCTAAGTACATTCTCACTGGCTATTTAACAATATTTAACTAGGTATACATTGACTTGATAATAATTAGGTAATAAATACAAAAAATGTACATTTGCAATTAGGTAGGTAATAGATACCTACATCCCTACCTACATACTTAAAATACTTATAAAAAAAAAAAAAAAACAATTTACTTAATAGTTTTAACTAATTAGTATTGCCTATCTAAATTTTAGATACATACCTATAAGTAATTATGCTGAATATTTAATACACAGTGACAGTTCATAAATATGAACTGGTATTTTATTTATTTTGTGAATTAAAAATAAAATATCCATTTTCAAAATTAATATTCTTAGTTCTTACCACTTTACAACCACATAATTGATCAATAAATTATTATAATCAACTATTGAAATTTTTAAACTTACATTATAATATATTGAAGTGATTATATATTTGGATATTAAAATTGATGATAAATTGAAATTAAAACACATAATATGAACACACCAATAAAAAATATTTTGCAATCTGAAATAAATAAATATCTCAGTATAACTAATGAAATTACTCAATTATTTGATTGTTTCATACACTGTTATCATAGTAGGTAAATTAATTAATCTCTTTTCAAAAAAAAAAACTTTGTTAAACATTAAAAATTTATCTTTCAAGTGATATGTAGATACCTACCTAATATAAGTGTATTTACTCGGTATTTACCTATTGAAGATTGGGGTTTTTATAATATAAATTATGTAAATAATTTAAACAATATTTTTACCAAACACTTATTAGGTTAAACATTATTTAGGTATATTTTAAATTTACTATCTTCCAGTACCTATAAGAATTTAAAAAGGTGTATGATATTCGATACAAATAGTTAGGTAAATATTAGAGCCTAATATTATAAGCTTAACTAAATGTTGTTTTATGCCTATAAATTATAACATTTGAATAGATAATTTAAAACAAAGTCTTTAAGAAATTGAATTGGATCAAAATCTAAAATTTTGGAATATACCTAGTCAATTGCCTATTGAAATAGGATTGGTACCTATCTACACTATAACTACTATACATTAAACTTTATACATACTCAATAATATTATTGTATTTATCTATAAATTTTTAGATGATAAATTTAAGTAGTTAGGTAGGTATTAAAACTAATGATAGCACTTTACATTTGGTTTGAAAACAATATATAGGTACCCTGTAAAACATTTACATTGGTGTAGGTACCTATTCAGTAGAATATAATAACATAATAATATTATATTGAATGTATTATTGTCAGTAATCGGGTAACAAGGTAACCCAGTCATTACATTTAGTACACGAGTTGGTGAGGTGATTTAAATGTTAATTACTGAAGTGCTTAAAAAAAGCAGTAGGTATGTGCACCTACCTAGTTGAGATTATTACCATTGTGTTCCGATAATCGATTTGCACGTCGTGCAGCCATTAGGCAGTTACGTTAGTGGACATACTGCGTTGTACCTATAGGTATCGGCCCATTTGAAAAATGTACAGTAAAACAACGGACATCGGTGAAAATTACCTGGGCACACAGTTGGACGGAGTGCGGTCGACTTCCCAGGTGGCAAAGAGTTTCATCGGCACTGGCCGGGTACCGGTGGCTGGTGCCTTGACACATTTCTCGGCCATGGCTGATGGGGCACAGGAGTAGTCGTTGGCCGGCTATACGCCGCAAGCAGGGCTACTCTGGTCGGCGGCGGCGGTGGCGACTGCTGCTGCTGTGTGTGGGCCCCGTCAATACATGTACGCGGGGGTGGGGCGGGCACACGCCGATGGCGAGCTATGGGGCTATATTGTACAGCCGGTGGCGGCCGACTACGGCAACTCGCGGGGCATCGGGCAGAGGGAGAGAATGGCCGTAGTGCCGCAGAACGGAGGCGGTGTACACGACGCAATCACGAGAATGGAATAATAAAAAAAAAAATAAAAAAAAAAATTAGAAATACGGTACGGTGTAATAGCGATGGCAAGACGTCGAAAAACGTATACTGGGGCCGACGGTGGACCTGGCAGCGGCACACGGTTGGCATTAACTGAATAGGAAACGGATCGAACGAAAATAATAATATATTATCGAGTGGAACGAGCGCGAGCGTTATCAGAAAAGATACGACGGTACGGTCGGCACGTCGGCGTCGGCAGTAGTGCGACGCGAGAGAAGTTATCGCCCGGTCTCCTGCAGCCGCGATAGTGTGAACCCGCTCCGCAACCCGGCGCTGCGGTCGATACACCTCCCACCGCCCACCGGCACACGAACAACTTACTATATTAATATTATTATTATTTATTATTATAGTAACTATACGTCTACGCCAGGCGGGGTCCGTCGTGACGGATTTTTTTGTTTTTATTCTTTTCGTTTTACCTTTGGAGAGTGAAAGTGTAGTCGCCCCCGCCAAAGCGACAATAATAATAATAATAATAATAATAGGCCGACCGGAGGAAATTTGAGACGATAACAATAATAATGTTGACGGGGTGTGTGTAGATACCTACCCGGCAAGGGTGGTGGATTTGAGGGGTTGGCGGGGGGGGGGAACCATCGGCTCCCCCTCCTCCACTTTGTAGTTTATGATTGATTTTTGAGGGGGCTTTACCCTACAAATTTCGTCTATATTTTCGGCAGAAATTCACAAAATTTGTATCTATATTTAATATAGGTACGTATATAGGTACACCACGTATACCAGGCATATATTATGTCGAACACGCGGCCGCCGGGATCATTGGACGATTGAGTGAAAATAAATAGCAAATATATATATACCTATATAATTATACTTACCTATATATAATTCTGTGTGTTAAAAGTGGCTTCTTCCGACAATATTTCTCCCGAAAAGTCAATAGCAGAAAAGATAATATATGTCAGATATACGGCAAACATCGAGAAGAAATTATTAATATTTTTAAAATTTTTTTTTTTGTAATTTAAATGTCTATAATCAGGGCCGTATCTATATAGGCACTGGCAAGAGGGCTTTTGCCAGGGGCGCAATAATACCAAAGGCGCAATTTCAATGAGGGTCCGTCTCAATTTACTGATGATAATTTTAGGCTCAGTGCATCAGGAAAAATTGAGACAGAGTAAGCGTCTCCTTAATCATTTTGAACAGCAAAAAAACAAAATAATTCTTTCAACTTTCCTCCGGAAAAAATACTTCAATTGAAGGGCTCCCTGCAACAACAAGGCACGTCCATTTTTTTCGAAAATCAGTTTTTGATCGTTTTGAATGCGCCATATCATCACGGTTAATACCTACTGTTCAAGAACAAGGTATGTCCAATTGTTATTTACAGAGATAACGTGCAAATGGACTTGTCTCTTTTAATGTTTTATGCATGGTCAAAAACAAGGCAAGTCCGAAC